>JABAJW010017917.1:0-129768 GCA_018855395.1 Arthromyces matolae
CACAAGCACGCCATTTTCACGAGTTTCGTTCGGCGAAAAGGTTAACACACAATCGATAACATGCGCAACTGTACAGAAGCCCTGATTTTTCCTTTCGGTATTAATCCGTTGACGTAGCTGCACAGCTACGAGGACAATGATTTCGGGGGTACATGTTAAGCTGCGTAGTCAAGATACGGGGGTTTTTAATGTGGAAATTATGCCAACAAGTTCACTTCTTCATGTTCACCTATAGAGTCCAAAAATCAGACCAAACTTCGAGATGCAAGGAGTTCAAATGACCAACTGAGTGAGATCCAGAATAGCATAAAAATTGGTTGTTGCCAGAGAGGAGAAGAATTTGCAAGAGCTTTGGAGGATAAACACATCAAATTAATTAGATACAACCTTTAATTGGATGGCCATACTTCTCTAACCCTATTTTGTCTTTGGTTTTTCAATATGCTGGCTTTACGCCACAATCGCTCCCCAGCAAAGGTTTTTTGCTTCATTCTTGGGCAGAGAGAGCTATCAAATTTCTAATGATATATGATAGTTTTACCAGCAAGACATCGTGCGACGCGTGGGCCCCAATCAATTCATTGGTATCGTTCTGGTACCATATTCATCTTCCTTTCCTTGCACAGTCTCATGATTACTTATAGAGATGCTGGCATGATGCCGAAGATGTACTTCCCCAGACTGCGTTAACAGACCCCATGATGCGGCCATTGCGCCCTGGAGAAGTCGGAGTTTCTTTCCTCGTGAACGGAGGGGAGAGAGAAATACTCCCGGAATCTGAACTCACCCTCATTGATCGAAGCATTCAACCAGGAGATTTCTGCAAGCGGTCCATAGATGATTTTCAATCCGGAGTCGTCACCAATGTCCATGTAAAGGGGCGCGTTGAACATGTCATAAGCGGAGAAACAGTGGAAGGCTGGAAAACAGTGGATGATCTCGAGACCCGGTTGGATGCAGAGATAGGTGACTATGTAATTCATGATGATTGGATTGGCCAGGTAAGTTCTATCTATCCTTTTCCATTCCTTTTCCATCGAACAACTCAACGCATCTAGGTAATCGAGGTATGCACCTTAGATATCCTTGAGAACCTTGTATTCGTTGACACGTCATAAATCGGTATAGCTCTTCGATGAATCTCTGATCGAGCTTGCAAATGGGCAACTTGTGAGGCTTCCGGAGCTGAGTTCTCGCCTCAGCATTGGTGAGAAGGGGAATGTGAGGCTACCCCTTTCTCTCTCTTATCTCCTTTTATTTACGTCCTGCAGGACATTATTCCTCCTCCGGCTAGCATGTACAACCTATTTGGCTCTTTCTTCAATGCTGGCCACCGCCATCTTGATACTGTCGACACAGTCATCGATGTTAAACATACGGTTTATGCGATTACATGGTTGGCCGTCAGTCAAATGGTGAGGCATTTTACTGAGGTGCACAAAATGGTATTGACGGTTCCAGATCGACCCCGCCACTGCAGAAAGGAAGAACCGACCGCAGAAGTTTTGGTGGGGTGCAGATATTGGAAAGTTGACATTGATTAGAGGCCGCTCCGATCTTGAGATGCGTGTCGGAGATCGAGTGCGTTTGAAAGATCTTACAGGAATTCCCTTCACGCGACACCGCTCAGATGATACCAACGGGTCGCTTGAAGTACGCCTGTTTATCGTAACAGAAACAGAAACGACTCTTGATATTCTATGGCAAGACGGCACAAAAGAAAGTGTCAGATCGACAGAGGTCATCCCCTATTTAAACCCTGACGAATATGACTCCTGGTGCGTCATATGTACGAGCTCCAGAACCTATAATTAACATTACAAGGCCCGGCGATCATGTTGTTTGGAAGGGAGAAGAAAGTCGGAGGCATGCTATCGTCCAGTCTGTGAATGCGGATGAAAGGACGGCGACAGTACTGCTACCTGATACGACTACGGTCGAACTCGCATCGGTTTTAGAGCTTGACCCACATGGTTCACTCGAAATGGCTACTGTCTTCCCTCAGTCTGAAGGTCTTGGGGTTTGTCGAGGCGACTTTGTGTTCATTCATCCTGACGGCACCACCAATGGATATAAAAGGCCGGCAGTGCCAAAGATTGGTGAAGTAGAACATTGGGTCCGCGAGAATCCTATAGTTGAGGGTCAGTTAGGAGGCTGGAGGAAAGAGATGGCCGACATTGGTGCCTCTATCGCAACGCAGCGGGTCACAGGGGCAACGCAACGACCATTAATGATGATCTATCCATCTTGCGGCGGAAACAGCAACCTTGCATGGATAGGTGAAGTCACCGATGTAAGTCAAAACGTAAAGGGTTCAAGGTACCGAACTCATGCATTAAATTACTCAGCTTAAGCTTGATGGGAGCGTGGAGGTGACCCATCCAGATTCCACGGTCAAAATATATCCTTTGGAAAGATTGACAAAGCTACATGATGGGATGGAACAGCTTGAAACTGACTTATGGGAAGATGATGGAGTCTCATATGACGGAAACTCCGACCACGAAGACGAGCACATGTGGACTATCGACGAAAACGGTGAATTGCAGCCTGAGACCATGGACGATCACTGGGAAGAGTATGAGGACGAAGATATGTATTCGTCCGGGAACGAAGATTCTATTGATGTCGTTGGATGGGCGGACGAACCGACGGATGTAGTCATGGACGGGGTTGAGACTTTCACGCCCGTGCCCTCCCTCCGTCCACGAAGCCCGTCTTTTTCTGAAGAAATCTCTGGACCCGCTGGCAGGAGTGTGGCCGGAAACTCACAGCTGGCTTGGAATCGGTTTGAAATTCTCTCCGCAGCACCATCTGATCATGCGTTCATCTCATCGCCCCCTGCTCAACCTTCGAAGACATTCCTAAGTCGTCTGACGAAAGAATATCGTGTACTCTCGAGCAGCCTTCCAGGTCCGTGTGATCTTCATTTGTTCACTTCCCGTTCCAATTTTTATCCAGACACGATAATCGTGCGAGCATATGAAGACCGTACCGATCTTATCAGATCTCTCATCATTGGCCCAGAGAATACACCTTACGAAGATGCACCAATGATGATTGACTGGATGCTTGATTCAAACTTCCCACATAGTCCACCCATAGCACATTTCCATAGCTGGACAAACGGAAATGGAAGAGGTAAGTGTATTATCAAATGTCCTGTAAAACATCTATCTCATTGGAGTTTCCACAGTCAATCCGTAAGTGTCAAATACTTTCCTTAGGGTTGTCTTAAATGTGCCACAAAGGAATCTGTATGAGGAGGGAAAGGTCTGTCTCTCTATTCTGGGCACGTGGTCTGGGGATAAAGATGAGATGTGGAGTGCGGCACGTTCTTCGTTACTCCAGGCTTTCGTGTCCATACAGGGTCTGGTATTGGTGAAAGAACCGTGAGGAATTTGTTCTATCTAAAATTGCAGCTTTAACATCGCTTAGATGGTTCTGCGAGCCCGCTTACGATAAACTGAGGGGAACGGAGGAAGGGATTGTAAATAGGTACGGAAAATCAATCTGCAATAGCACATTTTGCTGAACATACTACCCGCTAGCCGACTATACAACGAAAAGGCTTATGTTTTGTCAAGAGCATTTGTCCGGCGAGCTCTTGAAATTCCTGTGGGTAGTCTGGACTCGGAAATCAAATGGTTGTACTACGACGAACAACGGTTACACAAGATCTTGCACGACGCCCAAACTCTCATCACAAAAAGCACGTCTGCAACGGAGGTAGCTGATGCAGATCAGGACTTGGCGGTACCACGCTTGACTGCAGGGGGTATTATCACCCTCGAGCGAACTTTGAACAAACTAAAGCACCTCCTCGACAAAAAACATTCGTCTCCTTAACGTTATTTTAAGGACGTTCTATACCACAATGCGGAGTAACAAGGTAAACAAGGAATAACACCTCTCTCCATACCTACACATTTCCAAATGATACACTATTGGCATTGCTTGAGAAAGCTATTTTTTGGCATCGGCTGTTTGTAGTCATCAGTCCAGGTCGTCAAGTTCGGATTGGTGTAGGCTTCGATGTATCTATAACGTCGCCGATGATTATACACACGCCTGGCTGGATACGAATACCACGCACTGTTTTATGTACTGTTCAGTGGGGTATTCTTTGGGATTACATCCAATGTTGACCGCGTTCTGGGGTTGGTACACTCGTATCCAGTCCACTCTCATGACTGTCGGGAACTTCAAATGATCAAGGTCAACCTGTCCAAAGTTGGTTGACATTCCAAGGTTGACAATAATATACTAAAGAGAAATTTGTTTGAAAGGGTTCTCCGTCTCAAAGCAGAAAAAAGGCCTTACCATGGGCTCCCGTGGGATGGGCCTCTCAGAAATCTCAACTATATCATCCGCGCCAACGCCCTCTTGCTTCAAGGTCCACGCCAGGTTGTCGTCAGCGATCCATGAAATGTACTACTCATTGAGAATCTCTTGGAAAATTTAAATGGACAAAACTCACAGCATCATCGAAGCCTACGCATGAATGGCCATCTTTTCCAATATTTTATCAAGCAATGAACAGCTTACCAGGTTGATATTCAAACCCAAAAATCGAAAAGCAACCAAGTGCAAATTCGTAGCAGGATTGATCTATAAAACACAGTTCAAAGGAGGATGGGCATTTGTAAGATGCTCAGCATACATACTTGTTGTAGTTAATGCGGAAGTTGCCTGCTGGAAAGCGCCGCCAAGGTAGGAATTCAGGTTTGTGAGCTCTGGATTGGCGATCGTAGTGGTTTCGGTCGAGTTATCCCATTGGTAGTTACTGTTCATGGGCTTCCATTGGTGTGTGTCAGGTATGGCTGGGGGAATAAATAGAAAGTATGTACAGCCCACTGTGCTGACTGAGAAACTTGTCCCATATGCGGGTTCCCCGAGATCTGATACACGAAATGAGAGATGGAACAGAGACTCAGGCCACATTGATGCCTACCTGTGCTTCAAAGACGTCAATTTCAGGCGCAGAACGTCCAACGAACGTTCCGTCAGAATGAACAGGGCCTGGATGAGATTCTCCAGGACATGTGCATCGAGAAAGGCGTTGTCCAGGCAAGTACGACACTGCGCCCCCTGCTTTGGGATCTCCGTTCACACTTGCAGCTTTTGGTAGCCCATCAATGGTCTGGTTTGCGACTGTGCCGACGTCACATGAATCGTAGGTATAGGGCCACTAGAGTCGATATCAGGGGGACGAGAACTACAACCGAGTTCCAGGTTTGCATACCATGCCTTCTAGGCTCGCTCCGTAGCCGGCTCGACCTATACACAGATGAGATCTACGAAACAATGATGAAGAACAATTCCCTTGCCTAAGTTACCCATTGTCCAGATAGCTGGCCACAGCCCAACAACATTGTTTGCGCCAGGTAAAGTAACAGATGCTTCAATTAATCCTCCAGTAAAGCAGAACTTGTTCCAAGTAGTCATCATCCCGCTTTCATACTCGAGGCCATGTGTGTCTTTGCGTGACAGTGTGATCTCAAGGGCTCCGTTGTTCGTCGTTATCGCGGCTGGATCATACCATTCAAGGTTGTTCGTCTACCAATAATCCACGAAGTCAGTGACAGCAGGCAAACCACAATCTCTAACCCACCGCCCAATAATGAAGATCAACTCCTTCCCAATATGGATCGTCACCGGGATAGAAAGTTCTCCCAGGTGTGTTGAATTCGTCACTGAAGACTAGCTGTAGATCATTTTCAGGATCGTGATAGGACGATTTCATATAAACATCCTTGGGAGTCTCCAAGTCAATTAAACCCCAATTACCGGGTATACTGGGAACCTGACCATCAAATTGAGTTTCTGCCACCTCTCCTTCCCGACTGTGCTTCAGCTTACCTGACCCGTGGCATTGATTCCCCCGAGATTGAAACCCCCCATTTTAGACTGTGGCTTCACGGTAAAATGTGAAATTATAGGATATCCTGCGCTTTAAGCGAAAATGTCAATGGTCAGACACTACATAGAGGGAAGGAAAAGGAATTTCACAATAAGGAAATTAGTCCGACGCAGAGTACAATGACGCAGCCCAAATTTGTAAGGCCTCTGAAAGAGAATATGCCGGTGCATTGATCATTCTTTCTGTCTCTGCGAGGGTCAGGATTGTGTAGGTCGTCATCGTATTCATGCTGGCCAAAAAGATGCACCCCCCAAGCAGAGGGGTCAGGAGAGAGTGAGAACTGGTCGTGTGGTAGAACGCCGCTTGAGAAATTGCGCATACATCGACTCGGTGACAGGTTATGGACAATGACATACCTTATCGGAAATTACGAAAGACGGCTCCGAGGCACTTCGACCAGAAACTCGAAGACTGAAAGCGAAAGAGGGTCAGATTTAAGTGAAAGAAGGATAAGACAAAAAGACATCTGACTGAGTTTTCTTTCGAGGTGGTGTGGCGTACATTGCATGCGGTGTTGAACTGGGAACTGGAGGGATGAGATTAATCCTGGAGGGAGACCTGCTGTTGTCATGACTGATCCATCGAGCAGTGGGCGCCAACCAGGACATCTTGGCTCAAATTAAAGGAATATATGTGGCTTTATTCAAAGGATAAGCCTAAAGGAATTATGTCATCATCAAGAAACCCCTTTGCCACCTGCCCCCTCCAAAAGATTTAAAGCTCCTCCCCGTCTACCAATAGCCCCAGACACGCCAAGTTCATCGACAGCACGTTCTACTCGTGTGACTCCTGTAGGTTCTCCTTCTCCGAACAAAGCTAGTTCTGTCGAAAATTGTCCTTCTGCTACTCTGAGCCTATTTACCACAAACTGGTTCGCTTCCTGGAGAGAGGTCGATTCCGATGCAGTCAAGTCCAGAAGATGTCCCTTTTCAGCTTGATATCGTCTCAGAGTGCTTGAAAGAGGATGATCTGCGATTGACAGTCCCTCATCTGTTGAGAGAGGAAAGGCTGAAGTGTCATTCAACCATTTATCGAGTGAGTCCACTCCTTGTCTTGCTCTTTTGGCTATATCACGTTTAGGCGGACGTCCTTTCTTCCTGGGGGCAGTTGAATCGATGACAAAGGCCGCATCTTCGACAAATATCTCCCGTGGAAGTTCTCCGGGATTCAACGACCGAGTATCCGTCTCAGGTGTGATCAAAAATATTGCCTCTTTCAAGAGGACGGATAGAATGAAGGAGACATGAGGTCTAAGCGGCCGCAGATGAGTGACATTCAAAGATTCTGGCAAAGCCTTCAACGCCGCCAACTGGTCTGTTTAAACAATCAAACATGGCTTAAACCGAGGCAAGAATCAGGCGAACCTAGGGGAATAGAGATATAGGCGATACTATAAAGTGGAGGTGCGGTTCCTTGGGGTTGAGTGTAAAAAAATGTATAGAACCCAAAGAGCGCGATAGCTCTAGTAAAAGGTGCTTCAGTTTTCACCATGCGTTCTGTACGAAACTAAGTACGATAAATTGTATTTTTTAAAAAGGATATTGACCAAGGAAAAGACGATGTACGACATTCAGAAAAGTTTGCCGAGGACGATCGTCCAAAACGATGAAATGTATCCATCTCCATCCTAGGGACGCCCAGAGATTTTTGAAGAGAGAGAAAGGTTGAATAGAATGAGGGTTGGTATAGAGTTCATGAAAAGCGTGGATAAGAGTGGTTATATCGTCACGAAGAGCCTTGATAAATATTGAGGAGGTAAAGTAATTGGGCTGAAGGATGAGTTCACCCCTGCGTGCTGATGGTGCAGGAGCGACAACTGACATGATGAGAACATAAACTCGTGTAAACAAAAACCAGGTCTGCTCGCTGTCCTCCGCGATGCCCTCATCCCTCTTTCGTCGCCGTACCAGCGTCGTATGTTTCTTTTGTCACTCACCTTCCGCTCTGCCAAGAAACCCACTTGCCTTTCGTTGTGACTCCTGTGGTTGTTGGAACCGTTACGATGAAAATGGTGATATTATCTCAGAGGAACCCGCCATGCATACAGAATCATTGAATTCTACCTCTTTTGCCTTAAGAGGTATATTTAATTAATGACTCTTCATGTCTGTGGTTTCTGATAACCTCTATAGCGTCAACCAGCCATGATCAATTACCCCCGATGTATGGTGCAGGACCATTTTGCCACACCTGCCAATCCAACCAACTTTTAATCCTCAACCTCATGTCCAATTTTCTACCCAGCCCCAATGTTCGTGTCTACTTGACGCATCTGTCATTTTGTTGATGCAGTCTTCCCAGGATCCAGAGTATCCTGCACGGGTCGCATCGCTCAAAGAATATAGGGAGTCCCTTCACGCCAGATATCCACCAGTGTGTGAAAAGTGTTCGCCGGCAGTAGAAGATCAAATACGACGGAAAGATCATATGGCACGGACAAAGGCGCTCGGTGCGTGGCTAAATGACAGCAAAGGAAGAGCGCAGCAAAGACGCGTTTCGGAGGGCCATAGAGAGCCAGAAAAAGTTACAATAGAGGTTGTTATCTGGAGACTGCGGGGATCTCTTTGGGCTACTACCTTCTTTCTCGCTCTTCTTTGCAACCTTGCAGGTATATCTATCCTCAATTGATGTGGTCACACTCGTACTGACAGGTTCACAAGGCGCACTGGCTTTACCAATACCCTACTCCTTGACATCTTTTAGTCCAATACTTCCTGGACTTATTCTTTTATCCTTGCTATGGACAGCCTGGGATCCAACTTATCTCTCTTTCCAACGAGCAAAACGGCAAGGTCGCGACGTACGAATTCGTGGGAAGGGCAGATATATTGCAAGTACATATACCCACATTTACATATGTTGTTATTTACGTATTCATCCAGAAAATGCAGATGCTTGCTTGGTTTTCGCGCTTATTAACTTCGTGCATCATTGCCTGGCGGTGGTATAAACCTCAGTGGATCTTCCCAGTAACATTTTTCTCGAATAGCCGACCATATTATACTTTTTCTTTACTGCTCGAAATTACGGTGACACTCTTGGTTGCATACCGCTACATATACTGATACCAGTTGACAGACCCTCATATTGTCTTTTAAGGCCATCAGACTCCATCAACCTCCGTCCATCCGCCTTCTCGACACCAATGCACATAAATCCAACCTTTCTCAACCCTCGACACCACATTCTGCAACCCGTGAAGGCACTCCAATTAATGGATCTGGCCTTGCTGCTCTTGATCCCGATTTCTTCACAGCCTTGTCGTTGTCTTCAAAGCCAGTAATAATACCCACCAACCCAGTGTTTGGCTTTCCCTCCCTAGTATCTTCTAATGCGCCTCTTTCGCATCCTCCTCATTACCCCGATGAAATGGACTGGACGCCGACGGACGAAACTCTGCGACAACCAGATGACGCCTCCTGGCTACGACCACAACGCTTTTTCCCCCCCGAAAAGGCGACAGGCCTCGAAGGATTGTTTGAACGGACCCTACTGGTTGATGACAGTCCCTCGTCATCTGCTTCACGGAAGCCTTTGGAAACACCTCAGAACCACTTCCTTACATGGTGGTGGGCTTACTTAGTTTTTCTTGTACCAACATGTGCAATGTTGTATCACGTACAGGAGAGTCGAGGGATCCCCTCTCGGCCTTTTGGGGCAGAATCGACTCCTTCCTTCTAAAATATCTTTATTCGCTCGCTACTTGCGAAAAGTAGCCAAGAAGAGCCTCAAGAGAAAAAGGCCATCATGGTGAAATAGTCGAACAAAAGTAAATCACAAAGGTCCATTATAAAAGGGGTATATAACGGGATATTGACTAAATGTGGACAACACACGTACGCTAAGAATTGAAATACTGCCGTATAATGAGAACATCCAGCGGCGGGAGGGAAAAAAGAATTGAAATTGGAAAAGAATGCCGACTTCCACAGATAGCTCATGCATCAATAAGAAGTCGTCGAGACGTGAGTTTGTCGTGGTTGGTTTGGAGTTCTATCTTATCTCCTTGAAACACCATAATCGACGTATCCTTGATGGTGGAGAGGGACACCAGGCTCGTAGGGGCGAGTGTTGGCATCCCTATCGATATGGCTCATCTGTGGCTGGGGGCTAGGACCACGGCGTGCAAGATCGGCGTATTCGCCAATGTGGGCGAGGTGAGCAGGACCGGCGGTGAAGTCATGATCAGGAAGCGCGAAAGAAGTTTGAGCGTCATTTCCATTAGATGATCCGTGGTCATGGGCAGATGGAAGGTGGCCAGCGGAACGGAAGGATGATGCGGCCGAGTGGCGACGATGGACGCCAGGAAGACCTTCGTTATCATCCGATGTCGGACGCCAGTCGATAGGCTGGAGACGTTCATCAAACTTGGAAGAATGTCCCAGCTTCCATTTGCGGAAGACAGTCCAAAGGATGACAATGGCAGCGATGGACGCGCCAGCAGCAATCAGGGCAGTAACCGTGGTGCTGTTAGAAGTAGAGGCATTGGAGGAAGCCTGGGGGGTGACGGAGGCTGACTGCTGAGCATCAACTGAACTTGTGAGGGTTACAACCGACGTCGAAGAGGTCCTTTCGGGTTCAGGTGTAGGAGTCGGGGCTGCTTGTTCAGATGTGGAAACTACGACGACTGTTGTTTGAGTTTGAGAAGTGGAAGCAGAAGTCGACGACACGGAACCCGACGTGCTGGACTGGGAGGTGGTGAGATCCGTTTGGCTTTGGGTGTCAGTCGTAGCAATCTGAAATTGATATTAAGAAACGCAAATAAAAGAAAGACATAGAAGCAACTTACTGATGATGCGGGAGATAGGGTGTCAGAAGAAAGTGGGATAGAAGCAGAGGCTGTGGATGCTGTTGAGGTGGAGGGTATAGCAGTATCCGACAAGGAAGTGGTAGTTGGGAACGTTGGGACAGCAGCACCTGCGCCAGCGACAGCGCTGAAAAGAATATCATCTTGAGGAAACGGAGCACGCTTCTTTATGACGCGCTTGAGGTTGACATGGTCCCGCTGGTGGATGTGAGCGTTGGCAAGGAGAGATGAGGCAAGGAGCGTGAGGGTAACAGTTTTTTTGTTAGAGAAGAGCATGGCGGCGACGACAAAAGAAATTTAAGAGCTTTCAACGAGGTTATTGGGAGGAGCTTCGAGCACCTCAACGCCGTCGTCGTCGTCGTCGTCGTGGGAAGGGGAAAGAGTGTTTTCTTGTCTTTGTTTGCAACTGATCTTTGGTTACAAGTAACCATCATTTCCCAAACATCGACAGTGACAGGGGTATATATGTACACATCAGTCAATTATTTAACAAGTCACTGATGCATGCTTGTCAGATAGAATCCATTCCTATGGAAATAAGTAAATAAATGTCCTTCAGTTGTGGCTTTGAAGAGTCCACTGGGCTAGTTCGACTGTCGGTGGCTTCACGAAATCACTTGCCGACATCCCACTCCACTGTGGGTTAAACAAAGTCTGCAAAGTATACGACCCTGCTGGCAAACTGATGATGAGCACAAGTACACCAGGATTGGGCTGGTCAGCCTCGGGAGGTACGGGGTCTGTTGCAAACCTCACTGCATCCGTTGAAGTGAACACAGCACCACTAGGAGCATCTACGATCTGTACAACCAGTGTCTCTCCGTCCAGAGTTAATGTCGCTGTAGTCCCCGACGAATCAACGTTAATTGTCGCATTTGTGTGCATCCGCCATTGGAACGGCGCTGAAGTAGTTATCTCGTCCTGAATTAAAACTTGCTTTCGACTATTCAATAACCGAACTCCCCGCTTGACCGATGTCCTACACGAGTAAGTTGAGCACTTAGTACGCAATAATACCAAGACTTAAGGATGCGCACACGTTAAAATAAGCACTTGTGAGATCCGCAATCCAATACGCTGTTGAATCATCGGGTATGTTGAGAACCGTGCTGGAGCCTTGGGATGTACCACTTGTCCCATGCGTAACAGTAGGTGCTGCAGCAACATTCTGATTGGCCTGATCGACCAAAAGTGTATTTTGGCCTTCCGTCATCTTTCTGTAGTACATCCAACGATAGCTTTGCTGAGTATCATTGCTGAAATAGCCAGGCGAATTATAATCAGCCGAGCCGAGCTCGCCAGCCCAGCGGGTTCCCAGCGCATCGAGCACGAAATCACCCGCGTCGAGGTCGTTATGCGTTTGATGACCTTGGAGCATCCCAGCTTTGACGGCGACATACAATGCATTTGAATCCGTCCAACTACTTCTCATCGATGCCCACTGATCAAGGCCATTGTCAAAGAATTGATCCAAAGCGGCGCCATCCCAGAAAGCCCCTGAAACAGTAGGGTTATACCAAAACATGCTCCACGGCTCAGCAGCATCATGTTGTTCTCTCTGAAAGAGGGCGTACTGTGGTTGATTGTAATGATCGCCATAAAAGATCATCGAATTGGCGGTCGTTGAGAACTTGTTTGGTCCGTGATCGCCATAGTTGAAGAGCGACGTAGCGCCAGTGGCGTACATGTGGAAATTCCCAGTCTTATAAAAGTTAGAATTGGTATCGAGGAGGCCGTAGTGGGAACCGGTGGCGGTAAGGAGGGCAGAGGCCATTTCTGCGTGAGCAGTAGTACCAAAATACCAGTAGTTGGCAGTCTCGGACCAGGTGCCATCATCAGATACAGCGAGCACACAATTCTGCAAAGCATCTGGAATAGTTTGCCCGAGAACTTGTTCCGCGATACCAGAGGAGTCGTCACCCAATATTGCAAGAGCCCCCAAAGTGAGGCCATTGTTGCAAACGCAATTCCAGTTTCCCTGTGTATTGTTCTGCCACCATAGGGCGTCCGGGTTAGGTGTAATACCAAATTCGAGACCATATTTGATCATCGTGAATCTGATCTGGCTTTTCTGGTCGTCCGTCCATTGTGAATACAACCAGTCATATGCAATTCCAAAAGCTGCGGTCATTTCCGCCGTGTCAAGGAAATGGAGAGAATTCCATCTGTCGGGATCCAAACCAAATGGTGAAGTTCCATTACCCGCGGCATTCTAAGACCAGGTATCAAATACAGATCATGTGCAGATGATCAGAACACTTGCCTGGAGTTCTACCCAAGCGCGATCAACCCACTTTGTGTCGTTGGTCATATGATAAACATATGCGAAGGCCTTTATTCTCATTTTGATCTCACGACAATTGTCAAGTATGCCACTAGAATTATCCATGAAATACTGGACAGGCGGCAAAGAGTAGTAGTCCGTTGCGTTTCCAAAGATGGTGTCATTCCATCCCTGCAAGTAGGGATCTCCTTGAATCAATGCAGGCAAGGCTTGCCATTTATATGAAGGAGCAATAAGACGAGGACGATCAGGTCGAGTTGTCGTAGCGGCTGGCGTAGATGGTTGAAAAGAGTCTTCGGGCCAAGCGAGCGCGGCAGTTTGGGTCGAAAAAGTTGGTGATGTAAATGCGGCAGTGTTCGTCTTGGATATTTTTACAATAAGCGCATCCAACAAAGAGCCGAATTCTCTGAGTACTAACCGTCGACGGATAAATGGGCATCATGAACTCGCTATTTGTAGCGGTTGCAAACCTGCCAATGGTGTCGCCAGCTGAATTTGCAGATGAAGCACCATTAGAATTATTCGAGCTACTTTTAGAGGCCCTTGATCCAAAAATGCCTCCAACGACAGCTCCAATGACAACAATGATCAGGACAGGAAGGCCGAATTTGACCCAGTTACTCGAATGTTTCTTGGCTGGGTGGGAAGTGACGAAACCGGTGGATTCATTGTAGTAGGGGTCACCAGAGCCGTAAGGTGAGGGGTTACTTCCTATAGTGTTATAACTCCCAGGCATTCCAGGAAAGAAATTGTAAATTTTAATGAGCGAGGTGCGCTGGCGATTAACGAGCAAAGTGAAGGGAAATAGAATGTACAATGATGGTGAAGAAGAAAATAGAGAGACCTATATTTGACCTTCATGGTGGTATATATATAGAATTAATGCCATATCAACGTGGATGGATGGATGTGATTGCCGGCGCGGTGCACGCATGAACACTGAACGTTGAACAGCCGTGGTTACGTGAGAAATCTTGTAAAGCAAAGATTTTCTATACAGGGTATGTACATACTACTACATATGCGAGTTCGTAGAGTTGTAGTAACAGGCTATAATTAACCGATTTGCAAGAATTGCTTCCAGTAGTATCTATCGATTCTGAGTATAAAATGGACATAAAGCTCAATGTTCCTCGAGGAGGGCAAAATTAATTCATAAGTAGAGCATCCTTACAACGGTCCCATCAGATTAGTCTCGAACAAACACTGCTGCAGCACCCATCCCAGTCCCTATGCACATCGAGGTCACAAGTATCTAACGTTCAGTGAGATTTGATCCAAAAGTGGTCTTAATTTGAAGAGAATTCCCGATTACCTTTTGATTTCTACGCGTAAGTTCATTGATTCCAGTCACAATTTGTCGGGCTCCTGTGCAACGTGAAGAAACAATTTTAATTTTATTTGACCTCAATTGTGACAAGAACTTATCTAAAGGATGCCCCAGAGCAATCGCTCCTCCGTTTACGTTAACCTGGTTGTACATCAGCTATTGTTAGCATTGAGATACTCGAACTAAGTCCTGACCTTGTCCCTGAAGATATAGCGCGTTTAGTCCGCGCTACCAACTTCGCCAAGAAATCGACTTACCTGGGTAAATTGAGCTCTTTGATCGTGTAAACGCATTGGGATGCAAAGGCCTCATTTATCTGAAGGATATGGATATAAGACGTTGGTGTGCGAAACTAGAAATAGTCCTTAACCTCAAATAGATCCACGTCGTTCAGGTTAATATTCGAGTTTTTCAGAGCGCGTGGTATGGCGAGAACGGGCCCAATACCCATTATTCGTGGTGATACACCTTAAAAAAGTCAGACCACGGCTAAACAACGTGAAGTAAGTTGATTACCCGCAAGAGCAGTGGTATGATGCTTGGCTAAAATCTGTAAGCCCAAATCTTGTGCTTTCCTTCTGGTCATTAATAAAATTGCAGCAGCCCCATCAGTGATCTGACTCGCGTTTCCCCCTGTCGTGGTCGATAGTCCCCATTGAGGAAACGCAGGCTTAATTTTTGCCAAACTTTCCTCAGTTGTACCTGTCCGGATGCCGTCATCTTTCGCGACCACAACCTGCGTTCGTTGTCCAGTGACTGGATCCTTTTGGAAGACGGTGAATGGAACGATTTCTTGATCAAAATAGCCGGCATTCTGAGCAGCTTCAGCGCGCTGGAAAGAAGTTGCAGCGAATTCATCCTGTTCCTTGCGAGTGATGTTAAACTCGCTTGCTACATTTTCACTGGTCCAGCCCATACGCTCTTGACAGTCTCGTGCCTCCGAGTGGATTGAAATCAGTTCACTTTGGGAGGGACCACCTTGGTCAGGGCTGTACAAATATAAGTGAGAACGGCCAGAGACTCCAAGTTACCAAAACATACTTTTCAGACATGCTTTCCACACCTATAGCGATTCCTATCTCAATTTGGCCGCTACGAATCTGGTTGGCAATTGTTGTCACCGCCATGAGACCGCTCGAGCAGAATCTGTTGACCACTTGAACGGGAACAGTGTCCGGAAATCCCGCTGCAATCGCGGCAGCTCGAGCAACGTACATGGCGTCGGGGGTCAAAACTGTTCCGACGCATATGTCCCCAATAAGAGAAGGATCAATCTTGGAATGCATGATGGATTGCTTTACAATGAACCCAAGGTCAGTGATGTCTGAATGGTGGGATGAAATGACAACTTGAGCACCTTGCAGATTTCAAGCATCAACTCATCTGTCCTGAGAAATTGTATGGGTCAGCGTCATTGAGGCAGGACCAGTGTACAACGAGTAATTGCTGACCTTGCGTCCCTAAAACCTCCCTTTTTGGCTTTGCAGAGAGGAGACCTTATGGCCATGGTAATGACAATATCATCGGGACTCTGGCGCATGAGGTTCGTGCGTCCTGAGGAGGGTCCATTGTTGAGATGAGCAACGAGTTGTTTGACCCGTTCCATGGTGGAAGTAACTGAAGAGTCCGGAGAGACGGTAATAGGTATTGCCGGCTTCTGAACCACATCAAATCAACTTGTATTATATAATCTCCACCATGTCTTCAGGAAATTATGACCTGGTTCTCCTTGGATTGACATGTGCTGCCGTGGCTTGGTATCTTACCCTATTAGCTCTAGGACTCTTGGGCTGCTCATCTGCGTGCGTATAAACCGTCTTAACTTGCAAGAAATCTAACCCTCGTTAATTTCAGACGACGTCGGTATCGACTACGTCCCAGGTCTCCCTTGGCTACTTCTGTGACTGCTCCAGGTGTTTCCATACTTCGGCCTCTTAAAGGCTTGGACACAAACCTCTACGAGAATTTAGAATCGACATTTCAGCAAGAGTATCCAAATTTTGAAATAATATTTTCCGTGGCTGATGCCAACGACCAAGCCCTGCACATCGTCCACGGTTTAATATCGAAGTACCCTCACATACGCGCGAAGATTATAATCGGTGAGCTTTACGCTACTTTGGCTGTTCTAACCATTAAACATCGATCCTTAGGTGAAGAAGTTGTTGGCGTCAACCCAAAAGTCAACAATCTTATCCGTTCGTATCGCCAGGCTTCGAATGACATTTTATGGGTATTAGATTCAAATGTCCTGGTTCAGCCTGGCACACTCGCACGTTCTGTGGATGCCCTTGAGTCCCCTGCTCCGGGTTCCTCAGTATCTCGCCCTCGAATTGCAGTCGTTCACCATGTACCATTTGCATTTTCCACCGAGGCCAGGCTGGGCTCAAGAATGGAAGAAGCATTTTTGAATACCAATCACGCCAAAATGTATATTGCAATTAACACTGTTGCGATAGAATCGTGCGTTGTTGGAAAATCTAATCTATACCGCCGTTCAGACGTTGAACGTGTGACCGGAACGTTGAAACGCCCCTCTGCGGACGCTCCAGCCTTCGATACCCAACTAGTTCGCGGTCTTCCCGCCTTTGGCCGATTTCTTGCTGAGGACAACATGATCGCAAGCGCGTTGTGGCATGAACTCGGCTTGCGACACGAACTGTCTTGTGATGTCGCTCGCAATGTCGTCGGGAACATGACTCTTGCTGATTACATCTGGCGCCGTGTCCGCTGGATTCGCGTAAGGAAGCACATGGTGCTTGTGGCAACACTCCTTGAACCATTCACAGAGGCCGTTGTGCTGTCGATTTTTGCATGCCTGTCAATCAAATACCTCTTTGGCGTTCCACATTTCATCACAATTCCGCTGCACTACGCTGTTTGGTTATACATCGACCTAGATGTTTATGCGTCTCTTGCTGGCCATCCTTTACCACCTGCTATCCGCTGGCAATTTCTATTTGCATGGGCCGCGCGTGAACTGCTCGCATTGCCAATCTTTCTGTTCGCCATCTGCGGAAATGAGGTCGCGTGGAGAGGGAATCGTTATCAAGTTCTCAGGAATGGAGAGGTGAAACGTGCTACGCCCAGCCAGTCTATATGGATGGGGTGGTTCGCCAGACGGAAGGTTGATGATTACTACTACGAGACAATGCCTCATTAACTTCAAGTTCTACCGCAGATTAAGATGTATTTGGACAGTATTATAACAATGATATTACATAGAAGACTTTCATAAACACACTGCACACTCAACGCCGATGGTGGCTAACGTGAGGCATTGTGTACTCGGTGGCTGTATACTATGCTGAAGTAGCAAAGTCTGATGATGCCTTCAAAAAAGCCGTCCGACCAAGTTTGTTCCGGGCACAAGTCATAAATGGGTTGAAGTAGATGGATTTTGGTACTCAATGTGACTTCTTTTACAATTGGCAATCCTCTTCGTCCGTCTGCTTGCCGTTGGTTCGCAAACCAATTTATGACTTGGGCAGGAGTCCTGAGAATAGTCAATCGTTGTACAACAATATAACATGATAATATTAAGTACCGATGAATGACAATAGCAATCAATGTCACCCAATGTCGCCCTGGACGCCTGGTAATTTTGTCATAGATCATACGCAACATGGAAAGCTGTCTAGGATTGACAGGAGAGTTATCCACGGTGACAATTTTCGAGGCCTGCAATACCTGCTCCCTTCTTATCCCCTCTGGTGTCACTTGATATGCTACGAGCCGCTTTGCCGTTTGACGAGGGTTGGGAACTTGTACAAGTGATGATTGGCAAGGGGTTCTGGACCTGGATGAGGCGGGCTTAGGGGACAATTGGGGAACAAGTGACAGTGATTGGGGTTTGGCAATGCTTCTCGTAAGCATACGGGTGCAGGGTACGTTTTTCCTGAGCGGTTCGCAGGGAACGCAGGCGTGATCAAGGACAAAGAGGGCAAAAGATTGAAGTGGGTTGGTGTATTGTCGCGTCGTGTCATGTAGGGCAGCCTTCATTTACGTATGTTCCCTCCAGAGGGTTGCGATGTAGCGTGTAACTTGTGGCTTTTCAACATTACCTCGACCATATATATATACTTCCTTGAACAAGGAGAGCCTTCGTATCCGTATTGTCGGTTTGTGGCAGAATAAAAAGAGTGGCTGTCCATGATTTATTTATTGTACCGTTTGCGTATAAGGCTTGAAAGGCGTCTCTATGTCAAATTGGTAGGCAAGGCAAAGGGTATTCAATCAATTTGAATACATAGATAGGTTCCCACGTGATTGTTATTGTCCCTCTGACGGCCATTACATACTGTAACAGTGGCGAGCAATTCAACTCTCCAGCTCATGGCAGATCAACGACAAAAGATCATCGCCTCTGTATTTTCAAGGAGAAATGCTTCAGGAACTCTTGAGGAGGCATACATCTCACACGTCAAGGTCTGGGAGGATGCTGGACCTGAAGGTGGCGGGAGGAAGCCTCGCTATATCCTACTATCCCGTAGGTGATAATTCATGAATTGTTCACAATGAGAAAGACCAACACACTTATAGAGGCTAGCAACGGCAGTGGGTTCATCCACAAGTCAAAGTTAAACACCAATGGCACCTATTCCGTTGGCAAGACTTGGAGATTACCAGAACTTCGCGCAATACAGGTCATCAACGTATGTCGTTCCCTTACTTCTCCTCGACGAAACAAAACTCCTTTGTTAGCCTCTTTCCTTTAATATAACACTATCTCGGACATACCGATGGCAAACAGAGAACCAGTCTGATCAAGCCAATTTCCTGGATGCACTTGTACAACTTTTTCATGTCGTTGCTCCAGGATCCTCATTGCAGCTTGACGGTTTGGACGATGTGATACAGCCCTCAGGTAAAGTTTTCTATCTCTTAAAATATCTCCGTGTTCGATTGGAACAGTCACTTCCGCAGGTGAACGGTCCTCGAGCAGCTTGCGGTCGCACATATCTTCACATACTGATCGAGAGCATGATCTTTTACCCTCTCCTACAACGCAAACACAACTTCGAGCTGTATCTCCTCCACGTGCACCCTCGCCCGACAATACTGGTCGCCCTCTCGTTGTGCCGGGGTCCAATTCCCGAGAATTGCCCAGCAAGCAGCCACCGCCAGTCGGTTTGTCGCAAGTAATTTCAAATGTTGGTGACCCTCGTCCCAAAATTTCCCGACCATCAAATGTAGACGGTGGAGCTTTCAATCCATCTTCAATGGACGATCATCCTTCACAGACATCAGCAGACACCGCTCCGCGTCCGTCTTCATCTCCGCACCTTAGGTCCAGATCCCCTATCTCTATTCGAAATCACAAGCAACCTGGTTACAACGTTGCGCCAGCCGCTTTTGAAAATGAAATCGCTCCACGTCGCGACCAGAATGCACGCATATCGTATTTCGATCCCTCTAATCAAGTCGCTCTCGATCGGTTAATCGCTGGAGGGACTGGTATCGGCCTCGAGAGTGAAGGAGAGGACGAAAATACATTGGCGACTATGGCTAATGTCGAGGAGATGATTGAAGGTTACGAGTGGGCCAGCGATGATGTCATCAACAGGAAATCTTCAAGGGGTGCTGCAGACCTCATAGAGGCTCGCCTTCTGGATGAATTATTGGCACTTGAAAAGGCACGGATTTCGATCGATAAAACATTGCTTTATATGCAGCTAAACATCATCTAGGCTAACATTCACTCCTTTCTGGAATTTGATGATCGGCTAGGCATCGTTCTGCAATATCTGGATGGTGCCGTCTCGGAATTGGATAACATGGACAGTCTTGTCTCATCTTATAAGATCCATCTTAATGTAAGTGAGCTTATTGGCTCGCATCCGCCGTTATTCATGCCTTATAGACCGTCAGCGATGATATCCTCTATATTCAGTCTCAAAATCGAGGCTTGCAGGTGCAAAATCAGAATCAACGAGCTCTCCTCGCCGAATTGGAAAATCTTCTGGTAAAACGTTGCGGATTCTTTGTATTACTTTCTTCGTTGACATGGTTACAGCAAACCGTAAACGTTGATCAGCGATTTCTGGTCACTCTTACACAGCAGTCATTGGAGAAAGTTCAAAGCCTAGAGAGACTTGAGGAAGCTGCAGCTCAGCTTTACAAGGCTCTGCAAGCTGGTCGGGACACAGGTAACTTATCTTTCCTCTTGTCCAAATGACAGAACTTGATTTTCCCCTATATCAGACATGGCGGCCACAATGGAAAGATTGCAGGAATATCGCACACACAACTCACAATTTTGCAAACGTGTGTACGACTTCCTATCAATAGTTTTTATAGCCCAAGTACGTCCGACTTTCCCCAGAAATAGAACTTACTTGTATGACCATAGTCAACATTACTCTTGGGGGACACAAATGGTATCAAACCTGTCAAAGCGCCCAACAGGCCAACTTTAGTCTACCACGAGGAAATGGAAGCCTATCTTGGTCGGTACTCCGGGCTGGTACTGTACCTAAAGGAAATGGATGAGAATCTTTATGCCAAACTTTGTGCAGTGTGTATACAAGTCTCCCAGCAGTCTTCATGGACTTACACAAACTTGACTGCTGCAGGCATATTTTTCCGCTGCGAGTAGCTTGCACAGTGTGCAAATGAAAACCCTACTATCGACGTATCTCAGTAACATCAAGAAGTTTCCAGAAGAGGGTCACGATCAAAGTATGTCGCGTTTTGTGGCCAGTGTTATTCTTAGTCAAAGACCATCAGGTTTTAGTCCTACTCTTTCTGCCGTAGTATCAAAGGGCGCGGCAGGCATGCGCAGAGCAGGGACTATCATTAGGTCTCCCATTGAGGGACGAAATAAGGAGAAAGAAAGAGTATCAGACGGTGATTCAAAAGCCTCTGAGGTTGTACTATTTCAATTTCCAATGGTCTGCTCCTCATGGATCTCTCAGGTATTTCGTTGGATACTCGAACAAATTGCACCAGCCATCCGCCATGAAAGCGAGTTTATCACAGACTTCCTTCAGATCAACGAGGCTGGTCTAACATTCGCGGATTACATGGGGCTTGATAACTATTTCAGACGGCAAGCCACTCGGACTATGAGCCTTAGCCAGTCAACGTTGAAGTTGATTCGAGGTGCCATGGACCTCATTTTTGGATACCTGCCTGCCGAACTGAAGACTTGGCTTGACAACATCGTGTTAAAGGACAAAATGTAAGCCGAAATACGAAATCCATCTTATCGGCCGGTAACATTACGACAGGGAAGTGATTGGAGTCATAGCAAGCATTGAGCTTTTTCTTGCGGATGCGGAGGACCACGGAAACCAATTCCTGGCTGCAATAATGGAAAAACAACATATCCGTCTCAAGGGTGTTCTTGAACGTCATGTGGTGAGTCCCGGTCGGTTGTTTAGCGATTCTCGTCATTTGACGTGTAGATGTCTAGAAAGAGCAAATAACTGAAATCGAGCAGACAAAGCTAAGTAGCAAGAAACGGCAAGGGGTAGCCCACTCTGTCAAACATTTCCCTATTTATGTGGGTCTTGTCGAGGCCCAACTCATCGGGGCGGATGGCCTCGAGATCCGTTCGACAGTCGATGCCACGTACGAAAAAATTGTGCAGACAATCTTCGATTCTCTGAAACAGATGGCGAAAATGGATGGAGAAGGCGAGGACAAAGGCCGGCTCAATTATCATGTCATCCTAATAGGTACGTTGTAATAATTCAAGTTTCCGATCTCATGACTGTACCAGAGAACATGCACCATTTTGTTGCTGAAACCTCGACGCTTGAGGTCGGGGCTGTCAATGTTTTCTGTCGTAGAGCAGAGGCTATCTACGAAGAGAATTTGACTGCATATATTAAAATTGTTCTCCGCCGGCCCTTCTCCAAAATCATCGCAAGTACATCTTTATCCGTGGTTTGAAGTACCCTTATCCGCGACTAGGACTATTTCGACGGTGTGGAGCGCCTCCTGAAGACTACTGCACCCGCGGAAGTCATTAACAATAACCTTTACAGCAAAAATACGCTTCGGAAGGTCGTTCGAGAGTATAACTCCAAAGATATGCGAAAACATGTCGATGCTTTGTATACTCGTGTTGCCAAACACTTCGTAGAGGCATCTGGGACATCAACTTCCGAGGATAATGGTGGAATTGCTCCTGGGACAGTCCTTGTCGGCGTTTGGAAGGCTTGTGAGGAGGAGGTCTTGAGGATTACTGATTTCTTCACCAAGACAATGGCCCAGTGTTATTCTGATTGCGGGATCAATCTGGAGTACACAGTAGGTGATGTAGAGGCATCTTTCAGACGGCATCGAATAGGAACATAGGTCTGTGGTCATGACATGGACTCAGAATGAGTAAAATGAGTAAAGGGTATATATTGTTTACTCCTGGGGATGTTTCTAGAAGGTCACAAATATGATTGTCCACAAGATGAACCTGAGATTTTAATTGAGAAAATGCAGGATGGCTCCATAGCCTGTCAAGAACGACAACCTGAGTATGGAGCTTGCGATTGACATTCAGGTTTTTAGACAAGTCGTCGATCCGTCATGGTTCGTACGATACACCCAGTGCCAGCAATCTCCGTCAACTAAAGATCCGTCTTCCGTCAGATCTAATTCAACCTTGTCCAAAGTATGTGGCCTACCTTTTCATGCCAGCCAAGTAATACGCTACCACTGATGTCCCCCCATCCGGGCATTGCCATACCCTTGTACAAATACTTCATAAGCGTGTCTTGAGCATCTTGCGAAAGGGATCTTGTAACGGCGGATATTTCAGTCGATTTTGTTGTATTCAAAATTGTGAGCAGCGTCTGTAGTGTGATATCCTAGGATTATGGTTGAGAACAGGGACTTGAAGGAGGATGAATTTGGAAACCTTTGCTTGTTCCACATTGGGGCCATATGGGGGATTGTCTAGAATCGTAGAAAGCGCTCCGGAAATATCATTTCTGTGTTGAACGGACTCGTTGTGAGTTGAAGGACGTAGATATCACAACTCACCTTGATAACGATGTGCGGACTGCGGCTTGCCGTTGTTTTGCTTCCTCTAGGACTTGAGAAGGGTCGCGAGGATCTATTTCGTATAGCTCGGAGTCATGAAGAACATCTTCATCGTACTGGTCAATGTCAATCTTGCGGAATGCTGTATCCATTATGACGGTGGTAGTTGTCGAACTAATTATGCTTGTTTGTTTGTTCCAAATCAGTCATGGGTTGAAGTTGACGAACTTCCCCGCAAACATAATCTTTTAACCTTGCCTTCAACCCTCTACTCTGACATATCTAGCACGATGGACCCTTCAACAGGTCCAACGCCCTCTCAAAAGCTAGAGATTGACGAGAAACCAGATAAACGTGATATCAAGCCTGTTGTTAAAACCCTTAATCGTGTTCCCCGTATGTGAACCCTATCCTCCTTGACTTCCTCACTTACAAACCATAATTGACCCACAGGGGCCTGTGTTGGTCGCTATATCCTCTTTAATGCTCAGTACTTATTTTCCTCGACAGAATGCTTGCAGAAAGCAGAAGATGAGATGCGAGGGTGCTGATAACCCACCTTGTAAACGTTGTCGCAACACCAACCTTGAATGTCTCTTCGAGAAACCCTCTAGGGAAGCTACCCTTACTGGAGAGGCAGGCCTTGAGTGAGCTTATAATCCATACGTTTTTCCGATGTTATTAATGTTCTTGCATAGACGTATCCGAAGTCTCGAGGCTCACGTTGCTGATATTCGCCAAACGCAAACAACTATTTCAAACACGCTGTCAGAACTAGTCGCCCATCTTCGCGGAGGAGGGCTCAGCACTCGATCTCCGTCAACATACCCTCAGCCGTTCCACCAACATTCCCCAAGTGTCAATTCACCATCGATGTCGACGCCCACCGCAACACATCAGCAGATGTCAGAAATTCATTCACCCCCTACTGGTAATCCTGTAGCTTTTCCTCCAACTCACCAGGTCTTGTTTTATTTCTGAAGTTTAAAATTCAATGAGCGTTAACTCTCCTCTCGTTTCAGGGTTCAATACCTCCTCAAGTCCAATCCACGACAGACTCTAATTTCTCAGTGATACCACATTCTTATACCAGCCATCAAGGCAATCATGTCTATAATCATGGATCTGGACAAGGTCCAGTACTACCACCGTTTTCTAGTATTTCATCTATGGGGCCGCCTTCGGCACAAAGCAATGTTTCTTCACTTCGATTTCAAGCTCCGGAAACTCAGCACACACATTCTCTTTCTAGAAGTCAAGCCTCAGGCTCGAAAAGGCGTGCCCCGTCCAACACTGCTAGTGCGAATTCGTCTGATATCGATGATGAAGATAATGGGGAACTCCCTGCTTCTGGCCTTGTCGCCCCATGGGAAGTGCTCAGGGGATTGGCCGATGTTGCTATTGAAAGGGCTGCTAAGGTAAGCGCAGTGTGCTTCGATTGGTGATGCAGAATTTCACCTTCTTTTCTGGATTAGGAAAATGGAGATAGCAGTGGCACTCATAGTCGCACCCGCACCCCTTCTCCTGATAGACAAGGAAGACCTTCCAAGCGCAGAAAAATTCGTCACAAACATCGCACCTTGACGTTCCCCGATGGTAGAACATCTGCTCATCCGCCACTTTCAACTATTACTAATTTACCCTCCGTAGTGGTAACGAAGAACATCATATCAGAAGAAGAAGCGCGAGAACTATTTTCTATGTTTGTTACCTATCTTTTTCCGTCGCTGATTTCTGATGCACTACCAAGATTCTACCGTGGTTGTTCAACCTTTTTGTGATTGATTATTTCGTTCCAAATGAGTTCCCAGCATTGACTCGCATCATAGACCGGTTTTCGATTCTGCTCACGATACTTTCGATGCTCTTCATGAACGCTCGCCTTTCGCTGTCGACTGCATATGCATGGTTGCTGCACGCACGCGGGATGGAGGAGGTGAGATTTGTACCCATGTTTTTCTCTTTTCTTATTAAAGTTATGGCAGCTACACCCAGTGAAGTTTCTATCAGGATTCTTGAAGAAGTCCAGGCCATATCCTGTGCAACTCTTTTCGCCCCTGTCATGCGAAACGAAGCTGTCCAAGCAATGAGTAAGTATTTCCGTACTATATCCATTTCGGGCTAGAAAGAGTTTTTTTTTTGTCAGTCCTTGTTGCGGGATGGTCTGACAATGGTTGGCTCAGTGGCGGTCATGCCGTCCGGATGGCTATGGAGCTATGTACGTTTTTCTTGGAATCAATCATGTGTTCTTGCTGTTCTCATGATTAAATCAGCCATGCACAAAGCCTGGCCACGACTTCTGAGGCGTATGAAAGCTCACAAAGTAGATCCCGTCGAAGACCGAAACCTTGTTGTTGCTGTCCGAACTTGGTTTTGTCTATATCTTTTCGAACATCAGTTTTGTTTTGTTTTTGCTGGGCTCTGTGATCGATTTCTAATCGACTTCTAGGCTTTCCTACGGAACAGGACGACCGGCCGTTTTGAAGGACGACGAAACGATACAGGATTGTCGATTGCTCCTTCAACATCCTTTGGCGATCGAAGACGACATGCGCCTGGTTTCCACTGTTGAACTAATGGCTATCCGAGAAAGGGTCCATAACGCTATGTCCCCAATCGAAGGTCCAGTAAGGGAAGAGCATTTTGCGCGCCTGCGAGACGCGGATGTCGAATTTAACAACTGGTTCAAAGTCTGGGACCATGCGTTCTCCCAGAAATACGAAGATGCAGGTATAACCTGTTGATTTAATGGCTATATCAACTGCTTATTCTTTTGATATACAGCTTTCTATCGTCAGAGTCTTCAAATTCAACACCTGCACGCTGAGCTCTTTCACAATGCTACAGCACTTAGAGGCATCAACGGACCCGATGACGTACAGAACATGCCGTCATCTCAACGACAACTTGCTATCCGGTCGATTCAGATTGCTCGTCAAGGCTTAGATATTACAGTCAACTCTCCTGCTTACCGAGAAGGCATGAAATATGGTCAGTCTTTCATATCCTGTGACCTCGGCACTCCTCATCCTCTACAGCTGTCCATTATACCCATGCAACTGCAACATTCGCGGCAACGTTTCTACTCCGTTTAGCTCGTCTTTTGTATGCACCAAGCCATTTACTCTCATCCCGTCGCTGATTACATTTCTAGCCCTAATGATTGCAACATGACCGATATCAGAAGTCAAGTTGAACGATTGGCCAACCTGATGTCGGAAGGTGAGGTCAATAAAAGGTCAATGGATAATGCCTCTATAGTAACGAACTACAGTTCCTGGAAAACGTTATGCGTTGACTCTCCAATTGATGTTGAAGCGCTCCAAGAAACGAAAGCCCGGTTCATCATCGCGCTCACCCAAGAATACGCGTGAACCTCCTAGGGCCATATCAATTTCCCTGGATCATTCTAGCGGGCCCATGACAGGTAACCCAGTACCTCCTCAAAGGCATCAAGAGGCGTTTTCGTCTCACTATGATGCCTCCTCCTTTGCGGAACAAATGCCGGTCCAGCACCCTGGTAACGGTGGTACACCTCACCAGCATCATATGCCCCATCATCATCAGCAACAGGTGCAGCACCAGGGAGGATATCAGCATGGTGTACCAGAGGCAGAGTACATATGGCGTGGATTTGAAACGACTGCAAATGAGCAGTTACCAGTGTGGATATCGGATCAAAGTCTTGGTGGAAATTCTTTCAGTCAAAATGGAATGGACGCGTTTTTGTTGCCTACGGATTACATGCCCCCCGCTCCGCAGATCTGGTAATATGTTTCTGTATTTTTGTCTTATGTAATTTGACATTGTAAGTATTTGTGGTATCCGAATTATGACGCCTTTTTCAGTCTTCTTTCTATAACCACCGTCATGCCTAGAAGAGGTAGTACTGCTGCTATACGATGGTCATCAGTCGTGGATACGATGCGTCCTCTTCGTAATTTTATTCACACTAAAAACTGTGGTGCACCCATCGTGAACAACGTTGAAGGTCGTTCGTTTTATTTGCCAAGTCTGCCAGATGGCTCTGACCGTTATAGGTAGATATCACCAATAGACGAAAGTTTATCTTGAAACTCGCCAAGGCTCTATTAACCTTTGGAGCACCATCTCATCGAATTGAGTCTCAACTGAAAGCAGCATCTGATATACTGGATACGCAAGCTGGTCAGTATAAATCCCATCGCTGTCTATAAACCCTTGTCCACCCTTGAATCGAAGAATTCGTTCACCTTCCCAACATGATCATTGTTTCCATCCGAAATGGAGATACAAGATCAAGTCTTACGCATTTTGTACGCGCCACAGGCAGGATTGCTTTGTCTTCTCTGCATAAAGTCCATATGATCTACCGCGATGTCCTGCACGACAAGATGGGTGCTGAAGCAGGTAGTGAGGCTCTCCGAACCCTTTTGCAGTCGCCCCCCATATATCCTTTGCTTGTTCGTTGTGCCCTTGCTTTTGTTTGCGCAGCCATTATATGCGTCCTGTCGTTTGGAGGATCAGCGTTAGACTTGTGGATAAGCGGGGCGTGTGCGTGCTGTTTACAATACCTTGGACTGAATGCGGCCAACAAGAGTTCTATGTATGCGAACGTTTACGAGTACGTTGCAACCTCATGCCCTTCCCCGGTCATCTCTGACTTCACGTAGGATATCTGTTTCTATTATCGTTGCCTTTGTAGCGCGAGGTCTTAGCAGTATCCCGGGACATCTTTTCTGCTACAGCGCAATCTCGTCTGCAGGCGTGGTCTTGATACTTCCCGGATTTACTGTGTGTGAGTGAAGTCAGCAATTACAGTTTCCTTCCATCCTTCTTATCATATGTATCTGTATTTTGAAACCAAGTGACCAGCGCTCTGGAGCTCATGTCGAGAAATATCTTCTGTGGCTCCGTCAGGATCGTATACGCCATTATATATACCTTATTTTTGGTGATTCAATAAGCTATGTCGCGTTTCCATCCACGAGCTCACAAAACCCGTCTTGCATAGGGATTCGGGCTCACCATTGGATCTGACTTGTACTTGGTCGTAGATCGAAGAGCTCGTCATGCCTATTACCACGGCGGTAATGCATTGACAGATATGATCTTCACTCATGGGACATTCGAAGTGGTCAACGGATCCACGCCATTGGGGTCGTTTACAGGAGTTCTCGCTCAAGGAAACTCCAGTCAAATGCTTAACATTATCAAAGGAAAGCTTCATGCTACTCCTCTGACGAAGGATATGAAAGTTGACACTGTCCCTATTCAACTCAGGTTGTCCCCGTGACAATTCAGAACCATGGTACAAGCAACCACTGCCATGGTGGGCGACCTTTTTGCTTGTACCAATCTATTCTACTTGCAGTTCCTTATCCAACCTCCAAGCGTGGAATCAGTGGCAACTGGTCGTGATGGTGTCATTCTCTTGCTGTGCCTACGCCGCAAATCGCGCCACAAGCATCGCGCTTCCTGGCAGAATTGACATCATATCGGCCACCGGAGCTTTCGTTATTGGAACGCTTGGAAATGTGTATTCTCGAGTTGTTCGTGGAACGGCTTTCACTTCCATGGTGACCGGTGTTTTGTTTCTAGTTCCTGTGGGCAATTGTTTCTTTCTCAAGAAGAACTCGAGATGCTAAGCATCTTCTGATTAGTCTGGAATAGCTCAGGGAGGCGGATTAACTCAGACCTATCATAGTTCCGCAGAACAATATTCGGGGGGGTTCTCGCTCGCTTTACGAATGATATCTGTGGCTGCAGGTGTCACTATCGGACTTTTTGTGAGCCAAGTCATTGGTGCGAGAACTCGGTCTTTTTACAGAACATAAATGAGTCTGACCAACGGTTTATTAAGTTTATCTGTTTGGGTCCCGGAAAAACGTCGCTCATTTCGCCTTTTGATCGCTTCTCAAATACATGTCGTCGAACCGCGCTATCCAAATCCAGACCACACACAGAGGGCAATCAATTAACAATTCACAATTATCAGGGAATACTATAAAATGTCTAAGATACCAAAATATTCAGTTAAAGAGGTGCTGCAATTCATCCATCCTTCGCTGCATCAAGTCAGCTCTAGTGAAATTATCACCAAGGGTCATATTGGCAAGGTCGATCTTCTTCCTCTGCACTTCCAGAAGCCGGGCCTCTATGGAATTCTCGATAATGAACTTGATCGCTGTGACCGGTTTTGTTTGACCGAGACGGTGCTGTAATTACGGATGATCAGCCTCCAGACACTGACTAAATATGACAGGACAAACAATGCGATCGACAGCTTGATTTTCAACAGCGGGGTTCCTATGCTCGCTGAGTGTCAGGAGTACACTCGTGTCTGATAGCACGCACCAATATGGATCCATTAGGTATACTCGTTGTGCAGCGGTGAGGTTTAACCCCACGCCTCCTGCCTTTAAGCTCACCAGGAGAACTTCACACTGTGGATTGTACTTTAACTCATCCATAGCCCGCGACCTTTCATCACGTTTCATTGTACCGTCTAATCGGTCATAATGAATGCCATGATACTCTAACGCATCCTCAATCCTATTGAATTTTAGTCAAGTTGCCAACACGAAAAGGTAGAGAACGTACTTGTCGAGCATGGATGTCCATTGAGAACTGTGTGAAGAATGGGTGAGGAATGGATTACCACAAGAAGAAAAAACATACAACACGACAGTTTTGACAACTCCATCATCAACATCATTTCCTTTATCATCGACCATTTGAATCTCGATAGTAGAGGGATCATAATTTGTCGAATGAGGATTCGCTCGAGAGAAGTGCATGAGGTCAGTAATCAGCGCTTTCACTTTCGTGGATGAGTGGAAAGACTCTGGAAACACTGCCTTTGGTCTCTTTTCCCGTTTCGATGTCTTCTTCTTTGTGATGGTAGTAGTATTCGTTGACATTTCTGGTTTTATTTCAATCGCGTCCGACGGTGAAAGCCCAGTCTGGCACGCAGAACACGATCGTCGACTATCTGATGCGACCTCTGGCCAGCTGGGACATATCGATGTTCGATAACATTCCAAACAAAAAAGATGTTGACAGCGCGTCAGGATGGGTCTCGGGTTGCTAGGACTACTAGCGCGAGTCGGTCCACGAGAGGCTGAGCTATTGGCCTTACGGCCTCTTTTGATAGTCGAGGGACCATCGACTTCGGGACCATCTCCTGATAAATCAGCACTGATACAGAGTTCTGTACCACACTCGACACATTGGGTTGTTGCTGATTCACGCAAGATGGCGAAGACAGCAGAAGCACGTGTGACATTGAGACCGTCCTTCAAAATATCGGCGACGAGGCCTTCGTATGATTGTGATTGATCCTGGAGTTTTTTACCTTCAACCAATTCGAAATGATCGCAGATTTGACGGAGCCGCAATATCCTCTGAAGGATGCCAACGTAGTTCTTCATCACTTCATTTTTTGAAGTCAATTCCGTGAATTCGGCCTTCGATTCGTTGAAAAACTGGTCATAGATTTCTTGCTCAGCAGGAGAAAATTTGAGAAGACGCTTTTCATCTCGTCTAGGAGGCAAAGCAAGGATTTTTCGGCCATCTTGAGTTTCCGACTCTTTTGTTCGGCGAAGGGTTATGCATTTCATAATTGTTTGTAGGCGCGAAAAACCCGTTGGTTGCTGGAATTTTACGGGGCTACCGACGAATTCAGTCCAGACACTTTTTTCCTCCAATTGCTCCAAACGGAGGAACTTGATGAGGGCAAAGAGATCGTCCAGTTTGTTCTGCACGGGAGTGCCCGTTAAGCATAAACGTCGATCCGCCATCAAGTCGCAAGATGCACGACTACCGACAGTGCCAGGTTCCTTGATGGAGCTTTGAACCTAATGTTAATCGACTTCAGCCTAATTGAGACTGGCACTTACTGCGCTTCGTCGAGAACAACACGAAACCAGTGAACACTCTGGAGTGGGCTTGAGGCTTCACAATGAGTATATCCTGCTGTGGCAGTCTTCTTTCTCTTCTGACCAGTCTTTTGAGGCCTGGACAATTTCACGATCGGATGTCCTGCGGGGTCAAAGTCCACTCCGGCTGTGGTATCGCTACTAGCTCCTTCTTCTTCGTCTTCGTCCGTGATCGTGGCACATCTGTTTTGTTTGGAAAATTCAGATGCCAATGTTGCGAATGTTGTGATAACACAGTCAAAATCGGCAAGAAAAGCTGGGTCTGGTCTGCGGGCATTCCCATGATAGACGTAGACTCGTAGACCAGCTCCCGAGCGCACTCTGAAGGTCGCTTTGTTTTCAGTATTGTTTGATGACGTTGGAGTGAGATTCAACTGTGACATCGACTGCGATGGTGTAGATGAACCACATGTGCCGCCACTACCGCCCAACACCGTCACCTGCCCATTCCAATGTTCTTTCAACTGGTCTTCCCAATTCGCCACCGTCGAAAGGGGACAAACAATGAGAGTCGCACGGCTCTTCGCTTTGATCCGTGAAGCGCGCGCATATTGTGCTTCCAACTTCTCCTGTATCTTTGCATTTTGGGCTTTTTGTTTTTGAGACATAGCGGGACTTGGAGGAGGCATGGCCCACACACTTCCAGAAAAGTGGTTGGGATCGACAGCGTAGTCGAGTGCAGGAGGAGGAGGATGTGGCACCTCGAGTGGTGTATTTGCAAACATCTTTGCAGATTGAAGCGTTGCTGCTATTAGAGAAACACACGTAATGGTCTTCCCAAGACCCATCTAAGCCAGGTCATCAAGTTATGCGGACGAGGCAAAAAATGAATCCTTACATCGTCTGCAAGGATAGAACCTTTGGTTTCACGAGGTTCATCAAACACTTCCTTCTCCGTAATGAGATGAATCCAAGAGGTTCGTCCCGACAATGGATTAGAGCATGATCTCCATAGAGAAGAAAACTGTCCACCTGAAGCAGGTTTTTCTCGTTCGCGATCGAGCAAGAATGTCAGGGCTTTCTTCTGATGTGGATATAATTTCGTAGAAATCTCTGTCGCTATACCAAGCGAATGAGAACGAAACGACAGAAAACAATATCAATAGTGGCACACCTGATTCTGTCTCTATGAGATCATCCTCTCGGAAATTTTTGAAGATCTCCTCAACTTGGGTCCTTTGCACCTCCACACTTCTGCCTGAAATAGCTGGGCCAGTCCAACGAGGGACGATGCCAGAAGGTGGCCCATAGAGTCGATTTTGGGCCATGATGGGGCGATTGTGCCCACCGGGTGGAGGATTGTGAGGGTTATGGTAATGAAAGTTAGACAGTCGTTGAATGTCATATGGAAGAGTGGGGTGATCAAGAAGAAGGGGTACCTGACGAAGATAATCTCCTACCACGGGTATATTTCCTTTGGGAGTATAAACGAGCATTTGCAAAGGAAGTATTGGGAGCTTAATGAAGGACAGATAAATGGAAGGGCAGACAAGGAAGGTAAAGGACGTTACATTAGGAGGTCCTCTTCGTAGTTTGGCATCAACACGAATGAGGCCCTTACCCAACATGGGACCAATGGCTGTGGCAACCTTTTGCTCAACCACTGCGAAGGCCTCTCCAAGAATCTGTTCCCCGCTTGGACCTCGAGCATGAGGAGCTCTGATGTTGATGGTTTCCGGCGCACTCTGTTTGTTCGGCTTATGTTCATATTGCAAACGAACCTGTGCCCACTCAGAATCATTGGAAGAGTCTTGTTGACGGAGATAGGGTACTGGATAGAGCACTAGAGCAGTTACACTGAGTTGTCCAATGCAGACAGGAGCTTTGGGAGATAAATCAGGCGGTAGAGCTGGTTCTGATGTCTCCTGCTGGTGCATTGTAGGCGGGGGAGATGGAGAACTTGTTAGATCTATAACTTGTCGACTTGATGGTATAGAAAGTGATCGTGGAGCGACAATGAAGGACGGGTTAGACTGTTGAAGTTGCTGTGTTGATGGGTGGTTGGGTACAGCAAAGTTGGATGGACCTGCAAAAGGAGGGCGATATGGAGACCGAGGAAGGTTCGAACTAGTAAAAGAGCTGGCTGAGATGGGCATTCTCAGCTGTTGATTCAACAGAGGACTTGGACGGGGATCTTGTTGAACAAAAATACTTGGACTATCCATGTTCAACGAGGAATCCATGCGCAAACGTTTCGCGAAGCGTTCGGGGCCATGGTGGTCATTACCGTCGTCCTCGTCCTGTGTCAAGTCTATATGGGGCGGCTGATTGAAAGAAGGATAGAGGGGTGACAAAGACGATATATTCCCCGGAGCGCTCTCGCTGGTCATTGCGTAGACAACGGTATAAGAACTGTTGCTCGCTGTAGGTGACGGTGAGGAGTAAAGATTACCTGAAATCAGAAATACCAGTACAAGTTATTAAAGCAGTTGCAATTGATTTTTATTCACGTGATGACATCTCGTCAGCATCGTCTGAGTCAGCGTGGACCTGCGTATTTTTTTCTAGTACACATGTAATTTATTCATGTCCATCCCATCGCGTAGTATGCCTGTCGTGCCGCCTCTTCTTTTGCTATTTGTTTGCTAGCTCCTGTTCCAACTCCCTTTTGAATCCCATTAACTGTAGACAAATTTTAAATCACACAGAATCACCAGATAGTAGAGAAAATAAAAGAATCATTTTACGCACCTATACATTGCACTGACCATTGGCCTGCATGAGGCGGTCCAGAAAATTCGGCAGGGTATGCTACCACTACTCGCCGCTGCGCTGCAGTTTGATTAAATAGCGGTAAGAATGGGAGGCTTGGCTGAGCGGGTGCCAATGGATTCGGCAGAGGCACAAGCGGCTGCATATGCAGTACAGGTCGTTGCATGGATAATACGGAATGCATATGGGGCGGCAGGTGCCTTTGATTATCCATTGGTGGTGAGGGAGGAGGCTGAGATGCGAAAAATGTCGGGGTCGAAAGATATGGAGGGAGTTCTTCACTCTTCGCTTTCTTTGAAGGCCGTTCGAAGGGTGGACCTTGTCTAGGTTCATTCTCTGGTAATTGGGATCCAACTGGAACGACATCTTCCACTTCACCTATCAACAGCTGGTTTATCCACTCTTGAACTGTCTCCATCCCATTTTCTACATATACGCCGCCAATATACGAGCAGAAAAGGGAGCGTGTTTCCTGCTGAATCGTCCACAAGAAGTTTCAAGGAATCTTAGATCATATTCCACACCTTTGGGTCATTCAAAGTGGAAAACACGTTGGGATGACATCGAAGCTTAGAGCGCAAATTATATAGTGTCACCCACTTATTCAGATGATCGTCAGAAAGTGCCGCCTCCCGTTCCGACTAAGGATTGGGATGAATGAAAGATAAGGGGGTAATATTGAGATTTTAAGCTCACTATGATTTCCTGCGTAGTCAGAATAGGCCGCTTGTTGAATAGAATACCGGTCACCGCAGCGTCGAGTACAACCTGTCCCAGATGAATGAAGCGCTCGTTGTCACCATAATCTTCAACAGATTCAGCAGTCCTCCGCAAAGAGATGTGAGTGAACACTTGGAGAACCAGGTCACTGGAGACTTTAGGAAGGGGAGGATGCTGCACAGAATGGTCTCCTGGCGGGCGATTTCGCTTAAGTTGGGCGGAAGGAAGAGGGGAGGAATTCATGTTTGGCCATTCAGAGTAACAACTGAATGACACTTATTGACAAACTCGGCTCGTCACGTTACAACCAGCACTCATGATGGTGACCGACAGGCTCGTTGCCCTTTACAGATCCTACCTTCGTCAAATTCGACGACTACCCCAGCCTCATCTTCGGTTTGCACACAGTCTGATTCCCCATACTTCATTTGACATCTCTAATTAGACAATATTTCCGTCTTAAAGCCTCCGATGATGTTCGCGCACTTAAACACTCATCAGACACCAGTCTCCATCGAAGCAAGATGAAGCGTGTCACCCAGGTCGTGTCTTGACATATAATGTATGCCTTGGCTCTGCTCAATCTTATATAGGGCTTGCGTCGAGTGGAAGCTGCGAACAACGGTAATGCAAAAGCGTTCCAATTCATCCTTGACCTTGCATATGGTCGAAAGGGAAAGCTACGATGGGAGTTGATGAAGGTGCGTAACTTTTGGCTACGTTAGTCCACGGACTTGAGCTGATCTTGTATTTTCAATGAAGCCATTACTGTCTCATCCGAACGCCCAGACTTCCCAGCCAATCATCCCCTCTGTTCCAAAATCACGTCCTCCAGTTTTTTCACCGGAATTGAAAGCTTTAATGCTCTCAAGTGATTCCCGCACAACTAAACCCTTAACTGCAAAATCTCTGGAGTTTCCCCCGCTCCTTCCAGCACGAGCAGATCCCACTTCAGAAGACGCAAGGTTATTAGGTCCATTTAGCAAAAGGCGCGAGGTCAATATCCGATGGAGATATTTCACACAAGAGTGGAAGAAAGTATTACCACCTTTGCAGGTCGTAATCAGCAATACTTCACCTGATGTCGAATCCAGCGACGTCTCGGATGACGCAGTAATACGGGCTGGAATAAGGAGGATGGGTATGCAAGGGAATGGTATCTTCGAAGGGGTGTGTCAGATTGTAGGACCGCTTACTATACCACGCCCACAAACTCGCAAAGAGCGTTTATCATCAGGGGTCAGCGTCGGCGCTCTTGAACAGACCCGACATCCATCGAGGTGGTTACGTCGACGTTATCAAGAATTGCTTGGACGCCTACCGGTCCTAAAGTACACCACGAGGAATGGCGAGTGTGTGGGTCGATATTCTGTGACATTGTCACCGACCGCACTGGCTCCTTCTCTTCGTCATGATCCCTCTCGATATTCTGAGGTCGAACCAGAGGCGGATCTGGAGTGGTTAGAATTTGGCAACACAAGATTACTTTCCCCGAAAAAAGGCTCAAGAACTAAAAGGTGACACCGTCACAAGCAGCGTCATGGCTTATTATTCGCCCGAGCTTTCTAGCTCTAGCCCATGAAGTTCTATCATGTACATACTGTAATTGCGGTCTATGGCCTTTACAGTAGTACCTGCTTCTCCATCTGCGGGGTCCACGCCACAAAGAAGTTTGAGCATAGTTTGATATTCCTCGAAACTAAAAATTGCCTTTTTGCGCACGGCATCCAGCAGTTCCTTCGCACCTGTATTAGCATATCTGGCGCTTCAAGACATCAAGCATACCTGAGGTGACAAGAGGAATAACGAATAATATTGCTTGGCTCGCTGAAACTCCGTGTTTTGTTGGTCATTTGTTAGTGTCTTGATGCTTTGTTGGAGCGCAAGGATATTGCGATGGATTTTTTTAAAACCAAAATGAGTCGCAGTGTGCAAGTGTCGAGCATTGGCGATCAGCAGGTCTTCCATGAGATGGCCTAAACCCAAGAAAATAAAACTTTTGGGGCATGAGTATGGTTCGAAATTCTGTCGTTCGGAACACTCACTGCCTTTCGCGTATCGGCAGATAGGATGATAGGAACTCATCACATTTCGCAAGTTCAGCATTGAGATCCGCAATACGAGGATCTGGCTCCGTGGCATCACAACTAATAGAATAGTTTCCCTGCAATGCAAACGGACTCAGTGGGGGCAGCGGAATTCTCAGCCGTCCTCCTACCAATCGTGTTGATGAATTAATGTAGTATATGGTCCTGCAACGGATATCAATGCGGATGGAATCCAAGATAAGTCTATAGAGTTGTTCGTATGTCTTCAGTAGAGCCTGGAAACGCCTGATTCGGATGACTGAGCTGCGCAGGAACGAATGACGAAAATAAACAGCATACATGGACATTTCTCGGGAGAGGGGTAGTCTGAGATACGTCTGCTCGGCGTTGATAGATACAAACGATGTATATGGCGTAGCGGCAGATAGTGGTTCGAGAGTTTGAGGTGAAGTAGGGGATAAAGTATCATCTGGTCGTCCTTTGAGGTCATTAAGCTCAGCTGTGAACCAGGACTAGCGTTGTTTCAGCTGCTGCGTAGAGGGTGATACGAAAGGATACTGACGACGCTGCGATATAGTGTTGCTAGGGATGCGAGGTTGCGAACAGAAGGAATGAGATCTGCCACAGCAAGTCCTCTTCGACCCAAAAGCTGCAACTCCAGATTCGTTTCTTGTCGGCAGAGTTGGAGGATTTTTGCATCGTCATTGTCCTGGACAGATAAGATACAGAGTCAACTGAGGATCAGGTAGACATACACTTGTATTCAGCAACTCTGATAAGCAAGTGTTCACCTCCAACCGCTGTGCCCACTGAGCGGCGAGAGTCAATTGAGGGTCCAGATTGGCAGCTAAAGGATCCTTCAGCGTAACCAAGTCTTGGAAACGATCACTACACCGCTGATAGAACTGTATGATAACACCGAGTATCAAGCGAGTGTAATCCTCTCGATGGAAAGGGCTCGTAGCAAGCATTGCACAAAGGGAGTTAATCAGGGCCATGAGTTCAGTGCTGGCCTTGTATCGACGTGTTGTGAGCGAAAACAAATGAAGGCAAATTTGTTGGGTTTATACCTTGACCAAAGGTTCCGCGGACAACAAACCGGCAAGAGGGTCAGGTTGAAAGGCGTCTGGACCTGTGTGAGAGATGCATTAGAGTAGCAATTGACTATGACATGGAATAAGGTACCAGTTACTGCTTGGTGGAAAAGTTCGGAAACCTTTTCTTCCAACTGAGGCAGATACACTTTCGAGACGAAATCATCCAAGATGGTGCTTGATGCTTGTTCAGATTCTGCACCAAAGGGCAGAACCGCCGATATGCGACTAAGGAAAGCTAATGTTGGCTGGAAGAGAATACTAACGTGGAAAACGTTTGGTCGGATTATAAGCCGGTGGTGTTGATCCGTCCCAAGTATGCGGTCATCATTCCCAACGCTAGCTAGCGCTGTCTGACCAGTATCGCCGGATCCCGATACAAGCCCAGGCATCGTTTCGTTGAGGACTCGTGTCAGCCCATCTTCGTGCGGCTTGAGTGTTTTTGCTGTGGTTTTAACGTTGGTATCTGAAAAGCGAAAGACCGCCTGGCGACCATTGGTTAGATAGGAAGATAGATGGTGTACAAAACCCCACTTTGCTTCTGTCTCGCGTAAATTTACCATCCCGGAGAATTTCGTTTATTGAAGAGATAGGATTCCGGCCGGAAACTGTGCCTTGGTCCTCATCTGTAAGATAATCGTAAATGAGAGTCCGAACCTGTATTGAACATATGTGAGAAGGCAGGGTTCAAAGAAATAACTCCTAGAACACACCTCTGATTGTACTGGAAACCATATTTCGGCCAAAGGAAATAGTGAACCAGGTGCTGTACCCGAGGAATCCTTGAAGTCTCGCCGCTGCAATGAAGATACATCATTATGAATTCGACAGATATCGCAATCTCTTTACCGATCCTATACGGTTCGCGACCTCATATACGATACGGAGGCCCTGTGCAACAGCATCTAATTTGGAATATGCAGTCCAAAAAAGATCTCGGAGGATCTCATGATCGACTTTTTTAGATGAGGATTCCAAGGCAGCAAGCCTCAAAGAAGATGCCCGTAAGTAGCCGCCTTTATTCGGTGTCGGTTGGCCCATGTTCTCTGAAGTCAACGTGTACGCAGCTTCTGTTCTCCCAATCGACTCTCCCAGTTCTTCTGTTGTGCGTCTACGTCCGTACTCAGCCCGTTCCTCGACCTCGCTTATGGTAGTTTCCATAAGGTTGTAGATCTCACTTGGCAATCTTTGCGCTACAGTGTCTAATGCACTTCCTAGCTTTCCGAGGACGGCCAGAGACTCCAGCAGTGTTTCGATATACGCAAAAGAATCTACTTCTGGATTGATTGCAATGGAATTAGACGTTCCAGCCAAGTTCGAAATTGAAGACAGGTTGCTGCCAACACTCAGGTCGCTTAGATCAATGGGTGGTTCGTTTGGTTTGATAGCCAGTTCACTGAGGAACCGTGTCTGGCGGCTAAGTTGAAAAGATGGTGTTGTTGGAGTAGATGCCTTGACATCGAAGGATTTCCCATCTTCTTCAAACTCAAGTTTCGGAACTACAAAGTATGTGAGGAGGCAATTGAGCAAAGGGGATTATTCTCTGCTCACAGGACTGTTGATTGGGAGTATATGCAGCCCAACGTGCATCACACCAGAAGGACTTGAGGTACAGATGATTCTGCATTTCATCGACAAGGATATCGCGAAGCGACTGTGTCTAGATTCAACATTGAACATCGAATAAGGGCTGAGTAGACAAACCATCTCTTGGCCTAGCAAATAACTCCTCAGATCTGATACAGCGCCAATCTCAAGCATATCTGGTTTGTTGATTGTTTTTAGGCTTCGGACAAGAAGGACAGCAGCCTGAAGTAACCGTTTCTCGGAAATCAGAGTCTCCAAAAGATCCGGCACAGATTTGAGATGTTCACTGGATCCGTGCCATGGTCAGATGGTATGCAGATGTTATTAGAAGTGCTTACATTTGGTCAAGAAGACGCAACATTTCGTCCAATGTCTGCCCTCTTGCCCATAATTGCACCAGGTCTGCTCTCTTATTATCCAATGCTTCTTTAGCCTCCAAGAGAGAAGATCGCGAGCCATGTATCTGAGTCTGTGTTTCACTGAGATGGCCAACCAGAGCAGCTTGATGTGGGAGAGATGCGGCAAATGCCTGGTAATGTTCTGGATAATGGATACGTTTAAGGTCAATACATTTTATACGAAAATTTATGTTCAACACACTATCGACGGAGCCTTTGAGCGCCTTTCCTAACATGTCTTTCGTTCTTTGAAAGGAATTCATGTCTTTACCATGAGAAGAGTCGTCCAAAAGTTGGAGAGCAAGGTCGACATGATTAAACTAAGAAGGAGCATTAATAAGGTCGCTCCTTTCTAAGCTGAATGTAGACGCTCTCACATCTGGGTCGATGATAAACTCCCAGCCGTCCTTGACTTGCTCCAGGACAGCTTTGACCACGTTGAGCATTTGACTCACGGTGATAGATACAGAGATAGATAATCGCACCGTCGATATCCCCCGTCCTAGCCTTTCCCGTAGTTCGCCTGCCTGGTACTTTATCGCGAATGCGTTGTTGTCGGGCCTTCTCTGCATCGATCGCGGTTTGACGTTCTAACAGGTAGTCCATTTCATCAGGGTCGTTCTGCATCTCTCGTCTTCGTGAACCGGCGGATTTGAATGCGGACAAGGCTGAAGTCAACGACGTAGGAGTTGACAGATTTTCCTCGTCTGTAACAGGGCTTTGGAGCCGTTGAGGACGGTGCTTAGACTTGTTAGCAACGTTCGGGCTGATGGGACCAGGACCGGGTCGTGAAGGCAGAGAAACATCGGAACGAGTTGTGCTTATACTGTCCCTATACGACGCCTTTTCTGAGTTGTTGTCAAAGTCAGACGGTTTAGACCTTAGTTCTGAACGTTGTGGGCGCGCAGGGCCAACGGGGAAAGCATTTGGAGGGGCCAGACGGGGTGAGGGTGGAGGAAGAAATGCGTTGGCAGGTGTTAGTGATCGTTCCGCTGTAGTAGGACGTGATATTTGAAGAGGACGGACACTTGTAGGGGAAAGTGGGTTTGTTGAAGATACGTTGTTGCCATTAACTGACGGCGAACGACGAGTAGGGAATGGTGGCGCACGAGACATGATGAGAGTAAGTAGTAAGGTAAGGATTCCCATCAATCAATGCCTCTACCTCCATTCCTTCGACCAGAATCCCCAGGTCAAGTCGGTGGACACTATTTCAACGCTGTTTTCCCCCGTAAACAGCCATTTCATTCATCGCATGCCCTTTGGTGGCCTTCAAAAGCTATCCTTCCAACGACTGTCATCCTGTTTATTCCAGGCAAGTGTAAGTATGCGTAGCATTACCTTTTGTCTGCTCACAACTTCATAGGAAATCCTGCAATTCTCGATTTTTACGTTCCATTTTTGGAATCTATATATGAAAAGGACACAACATCAAGTCTCGCTATCTTTGCGTGGTCCCACACTGCAATTGAATCTGCAGCTAATGCTCAACCCCGTGGTCTTCTCGCTCAAGTTGAAGGTTCCGTTGAGGCTCTGGATGCCATCCGATCAACCTATGGTGTGGAAACAAACATCATAGTCGTTGGGCACAGCGTTGGAGGCTGGCTTGCGTTGCAATTACTCAAAGTTCGATCAACTGCTATCACACGCGTCTTTCTCCTTTTTCCTACCCTTTGCCACATCGCTGATACCACAAACGGACAACAGCTCTCTGTGCGTCAGATATTTAACAGTCTTATTTTGGAGTGCTTAGACGCAAACAGTGGCTTTTCTCTCAGCCCATGAGGACAATACTCTACTGGTTTTCTCATTTTGCACGAATTCTTCCAGATAGCTTTCTTCGGCGTTTATATCCTTCATGGCCTGAATACCAAATATCGGTCCTTAGATCGTTTTTGGATTCACCACCCACTATTCTCGCTGCATTGTGTATGGCTGATGACGAGATGCATACCATTCTGGATTTAGATGTACATCTGCTCAATGATCACAGGGACAAACTGCGTTTCTACTTTGCTGAACACGATAACTGGGTGGGGGCTCAGCTGATCTGTATATTAAACGCCTTCAAACCCCCATTGGGACAACATAGGGTCATCCACGGGCCACCTGAGATACCTCATTCGTTCTGCATAAGTCAGTCAGTTATAAACATATCGTCACAATCATCTACTCATGTTTAAATTTTAGACCATAGTCAACAAGTCGCCCATGAATGTCATGTGTGGTTGAACGGCGTGTGATAGTGGTTGCGATTATTCATTGCCTGTCTTTTACACGGGGAAAATTTCTTACAAATTGGATACACCTTGTAAATTGGCTACTTACAATGTCCACCGAGTGCACAGATAATGGCTGCTGACAAACTTCGGACTTTCAAATAACCTTATGCCATCGAAATCCATCATTTCCCCTCATTTAGGTAATTAAAATATTCGACTTTGCTTGTTGCCTTCACAATGGATGGTGAGGCACTGCCTTCCGCCTCATCTCCCTCTTGCTTCATCTCAATCCCATTAATTGACGAAAAAACGAAGCTCCTTTATAAGCCAGCTCAGGAGACCTCTCTTAATGAAGATTCAGCCTTCGAGGTCGACGAAGTCATAGGCCAATACCAAGAGCGCGGCGTGTCATACTTCTATGCACGATATAAAGGAGGCTTAGCTCACAAAGTGTGCCTATTTATGCGCGAAATTTCGATGAAACTTACGCGTCTTCTCCTAGTTTCTGTCGGAAACTTTCCTTCAGAAGTACTCGTCTCTCGTGGATGAATTTCGTACGCGTTTTTTTTTACCTTTAATCTACATAACTAATAGTTATGCCAGATCACAAAGAAAGCACCGGAAATCTGGAGCCTTTCGATCCCTCCGCTCAGTATATACACCCATTATCTCGTGTCAGGATGATCGTCAGTATCAAAACTAGGCGAGCTACAGTCAGCATTTCGTCCGGTCGTAGTATCAAATCAACATCCGAGCCGGAGACGATCGAGGACTCGGAAGATGAAAGCCATAGCGGCGGCGATGACGAGGATGGTGCCTTCGAGGAGGAAGAGCAGTCACCTCGTCGTCGGACTCGGAGAATTAACGCCAAAAGAAAGCAAGCTTTGCCTTTTAGTCCTAGAAAAACACGGTCAGCAAAGGTTTTTGTGATAGACTCAGACTTGGAGACGGGCGCCAGTGAACAAGGCGCAACTATCATCCCTACAAGGAGATCAACAAGGAGCTCTGCGCGTACCAAGACAACCATGGGAGACTCTGATATCGAAATCAACGGAGATGATCTTAGCTACAGTGGTGACACTGTATCTTCTCCTCGAACATCCCGTTCCAAAGCCAGGACTAAAAAGCCCGTTCAGAAGAGGGAATCGCGACCAGCGTATGGGCATTTCCGCTCCGTAACAGACCTTGACTACGATTCGCTTTCCGACGATGAGTCTGTCACAATCCGGAAACATCGTGGAATATGCGAGAAATGCCATCAACCTCCAGCCCATTTACAACTTCGTGCCCTGAAAAAACGAGGTAAAGCTAAATCCAAGAAGAAGAAAGCCAAGGACGACGATGATGACGATGAAGTGCCCATTGATGAAGAAGAAATGTTGACAAGCCTCGGAGGCTGGGTGCGATGGTCAGTATCTCGAGATGTCTCGTATCCTGATAGTTTCAACGTTGACTTTACTTTTGCAGCCTCAAATGTCCCGTAGTCGCGCATTGGAAGTGTATAGCGAGTACTCAAAGGGATGAAATACTCAAAGCCGCTCGGGAAAAAGACCGAGCCGAGTGGGAGCGCCCCACACAAGATGGTGAAACGAAGCCTGAACCCCTGAAACGCTTGAGCTTGGAACAAAATCAGACCACTGAATTTATCTGTGGTAAGAGAGTGCTCCAATAAACGGTCCTATATTAATTCTCTTTCCAGGAGCCTGTATGAAAGGAGGTTTTTGTATGATGTGTATGGAAGTTGCGCTTGAGACCGATGCTCTTCAAAGAGTGAAAACATCCAACGTTCAGACTGTGGCGAACGGCGCTGCTACAGTGGGGACAGTTGAAAACCCGTCCTCGTCCCTACCTTCCTCAAGACCCAATCTAGATGAGACACTCTTGTTCCGATGCCTGACTTGCAAGCGACTTGCGCATTACAGACATTTGCCGCCGCCATCTCACTTTTCCTCTCAAGAAACTGCGGCGGACATCGTGCAGTATTACACCGACACTTGGCTTTGTGCCGACTGTGCTTCTTACACGTTCGGCGTTGATAAGATCATTGCGTGGCGCCCATACCCTTCGAACGCTACCGAGGCCGTTCGAGAATCTCACGAACTTGCTAACTACAAGGCCTCATTGCCTCGAGAATATCTCATTAAATGGATCGACCGAAGCTTCCGACGTGTACAATGGGTTCCACACATGTGGCTTCTTTCCACAAACCCCGCTAAGCTAAAAAATTTCCTTGCAGGAGGTTCTAAAGTGGAGCTGTCCGATACCCCCAATGCTACCGAGGCCTTGAAAGACGATGGCACTGCGTTTGATATTACCAATGAGCTGGGCGACTCCTCCATCAAGCCACAAGCAACTGAACCTGTGTTATCACACGCTGCCATTCCTGATGCGGAGCATCGCATTCCTCTCGCGTGGCAAACAGTTGATCGCATCCTAGATGTTCTCCTTTGGCGTCAGCAGTCGAAGAAGCAAAAGGCAAAACGAAGGCAGCGTCAGCGACAAGAAAATATCGAAGAAGAAGGCGACTCGTCGGGAGATGATATAAGCCAAGATGTTATGGAGGAACGTGAACTTACTTTCGAACAGGGTGAGCAACCAAGTGACCACCTTGTCGAAACTATTGCGGAATGGGAAAAAAGAACAAGGCAAACATTCAGTGAACTGGAGATTGAAAGAGTTGCATGGGCCTTTATCAAATGGCAGGATCTTGGCTACGATGAAGGTGTGTAGAATGGTGTCTTGTGAGAACCTATCTTCCTGATCCTGCTACAGCAAGCTGGGATTCGCCACCTCGACAGAGTGACACGACTTATCCGGCGTTCAAATCCGCACTGAGGCGTTACGTGCATTCACGAAGTGTTACAGTCCCAAAACGTAACTTGGACTGCACCGACAAGCGTACTAAGGATCTTTATCGCAGTCAACATGCTATGAAAGACCCTTCCGACCTTCACATTGGACAAGATCCAAAACTCAAACTCATGCCATTTCAAGTAAGGCGAAGTTGTTTTCTCTATCATGACTTACCAAGGCAAGACAGGTTGACGGCTTCAATTGGTTGTGCAACAATTGGTGGACCCTTCAACCGTGCATCCTTGCGGATGAAATGGGTTTGGTACGTGGAGTAGGGTAGAAGGAAGATTCTTTCGACTCAAGCTCATTCAGGGTAAAACCGTCCAAGTAGCAACTTTCCTTGGTAACATCGCCGCAAAGTTCGAAGCTTTCCCTGCCCTCGTTGTCGTCCCAAACTCAACAATTACTAACTGGGTGAGAGAGTTTGAACGCTGGGCGCCGAATCTCAGAGTTGTCCCATTCTATGGAGAAGCTAAAGCAAGAGAAATCATCAAGCGGTATGAACTATACCACGACATTAAACGCCCTGGTGATACCGGCGCAAAATTCCACGTCCTAGTTTCAACGTACGAAGCGTTATTGAACCAGAAAGATTTTACCTCTGTCTTCAAAAATCAACCTCGATGGGAGGCAAGTAGTTTTCGATTCCGTGCAGTGATAAATTTAAACTTATTCCACTTGCAGGTGTTAGTAGTCGATGAAGGTCAAAGACGTAAGGACGATTTTTTGACCTGATAGTGTACGACTTACACTGTGAATGATCTAGTGAAGAGCGACAGCAGCCTTTTATTCAGACGGCTGAACGAGCTAAAGAGCATTCACCGCGTGATCATGACAGGGGTGAGTCTCAACGACAGTTTCAATTTCAATGATTTTGACTGAGTTTTGAAAGACGCCGTTGAATAACAATATAAGAGAGCTTTTCAATCTTATGAATTTTCTTGACCCACACAAGTGGAACGATCTCGAGATGCTTGCAAAAGAGTACGAAGACCTTACCGAAGAACGTGTCAAAGAGTTGCACAACAAACTTCGTCCTTATTTCCTACGTCGACTCAAGAGTGAAGTGTTGCAGCTACCTCCAAAGGTAAACCTTATCATTTTTTTTCGCGCTACTGGGACTACCAGCTTAAGAATCTATAGAACGAAGTCATTGTTCCAGTATCTATGGCTCCGCTTCAGAAGGAGGTATACCGATCCATTCTAAGTCACTCACATCCACTCCTTTCCTCGTCGTTGCTTACTTATAATTATCTCTCTATAGGCCATAACCTGGAGCTCTTGAAGGGTTTGACATCTACCAATACCAGTACCAAGAATGCACCTTCGAACGGTCGTATCAACAATATTCTCATGCAATTGCGAAAGTAGGTTGAGCACAATTTTTCTCTCCCGCTTCGCTGATGGTGAACTCTAGATGCTTGCAGCACCCTTATCTGTATGCCGAGGACATTGAACCTCGAGGGCTACCTATCCAAGAAAGCCACGAGAAGTTGATAGATGCCAGTGGAAAATTGCGGCTGTTAAAAGTTCTACTTCCGAAATTGAAGGAGCGTGGACATCGCGTTCTTCTATTCAGTCAGGTTCGGGGCATCGTCTCCCTCACGATATGAACGCTGATGATGGACAGTTTGTCATTGCCCTGAATGTTGTTGAAGATTTTCTCAGCGGCGAAGGTCTCAAATATCTTCGATTGGTGCGTCCCTGACAACGAATGTGCTTTGGTCATTCTCATTGCTCGTCTAGGACGGTAACACGAAAGGCAAAGATCGTCAGAAGGGCATGGATGAGTTTAATAAACCTGGTTCAGATGTTTTTATCTATCTTTTGACCACACGGGCAGGGGTATGGTACCTTGCTCACTTCTCCGCTTGTTGACGATCCTCACTTCAATCCAGGGCGTAGGGATAAACCTTTTCGTGCGTCATTCTGTTGATGGCATTCTCCCATGCTGAACTGAACCGCATCGATCAGAGCGCAGATACAGTGATCATCTTCGACCCCGATTTTAACCCTCATCAGGTGGGGCATGTCTCTTCTTTGTCTTTCCGCCTGGCTGATCCATTGCTTTTGGAAGGATCTGCAAGTGAGGCGCACTGACCGACATATTATCAAAGTTTACGATGTTTTGATAGGCTATTGCGAGAGCGTACAGGTTTGGTCAACAGAAGACCTGTCTTGTCTTCAAGCTTATGGTCAAAGATTCAGCGGAAGGTGACTCGTACCTTCCACTTGTCAATCGTTGCGCTGAAAGTCTCCCAGAACGGATAATGCAGGTGGGCAAAAGGAAGTTAGTCTTAGACCATCTTATTGTACAGAAGATGGACGACGACGACGGTGCAGGAGAGGACGTGCAGTCTATTTTAACATACGGAGCTCAAGCTCTGTTTGAATCGGAGCAAAGTTCGCGAGACATCGTCTGTATGTTTTTTTCCTCAGCTTCCATCTTACTTCCGATTTAATGCATATCTAAAGATTCCGAACAAGATATTGAAAAACTAGTCGAAAAGACGGAAAAAGAAGGCGAAGAACAAGAACAAGTCAAGGAGAACATGGCCTTCTCATTTGCACGAGTCTGGGCGGCGGATAAAGACTCTTTGGAAGAAGTCGAAGACATTGATCAAGGCGACTCGTGGGCTCAGACTCTCCAAAGAATTACAGAGGAACGCGACAACGTGCGGATGCAGGAGGTTGCGCAATCAGGCCGTGGTGTGAAACGGCGTGCTGCTGCCGTATACAAGGTATTTGAAGATAATCTGGAATCTAATGAATTGCTTCCGAAATGTTGTTTTTGCCAGCCCAATGTATATCTGGACGATCCCTTACACGTACCATCTCCGACTAGATCGGTGAAAACCGTTCGTTCTGAAGGGTCTGCGTATGCGTCAGAAGTATCAAGCCCGAATTCAGACGACGAAGTTGAACATGACGCCTTTGAACCGTCACAACCGAAGATGAAAAAGTCGCAACCATCCGGAAGATTGCCCCCTTCCATTCTTACTGCTGGTGCTCCACTTTGTGGTCTGTGTGGAACAAACCATGGTGATGGACCCGGGGAGTGTGTAATGACCGAGAAGTCGGAGAACCTGGCTGAATTTCGTGAAATGCTGATCTTACATGCGGAGGAAGAAACATGGGAAGACAGGGTAGGGGTTTTACGGGAACTGTTTTTTATTTAACTGAAGCAATTTCACAGATAGCTGCTATTGCGGCCATAGACCGTACCCTATTTCGCAGGGGTCACGTACATTTGATCATTGGTCAACCATTGCATCCATTGCGCCATGCATCCGCCTCCACTCAACCAAATACTGGTATGCATGCTAGTTCCAACTCCAACCCAGCTACTAGTCATCTACCGACCCCTTCACATGATACACATTCTGACCTGCCAACGTCTTCTGCGACAGCGAACTCGTCGAAGCGACCCGCATCCCCTGTCCCTCCAGAGCGGATAACTGCGAAGAAACCTAAGACAATGGCAGATCCCTCTTCTCCATGTCCCGTGTGTCAACAACTCCCACACCATCTCGTGAAAAATTGCCCTCTTGTGTCTGATGGACCTCAAAGGTAATTGGTATGGATTTCCAATGACGAATTCTCATTTCAAGCTCTTCCTTTTAGTATCACAAAACAAATCATCCGTCTAGAAAAGAATGTCGATGCGAACTCTGCTGCAACGGTTCGAATCCTTCGAAAGCTTCTATCAAAGGAAAAAAGAAAGGAGATCTCTGGGAAAGATGGGAATGTGGCCATTCCCATAATTGACCTTGATTCCGATTCTTAATCTAGAAGTCTGGAAACATGTGACTGACGTTTGATGCAAAATTGATGGATGATTTATTTTAATTTATCTTACAAATTGAAATTGTATCTAACCCACTGAGTGCTTTGGTATGGTGAGCAACTTCCACATACGCTCTTCAATATCCAACATCTATACAGGCTCCTAAACCTAAAAATCCTAATCCCAGCGGCCTAGGGCGCGCTATCATTAATAAAAAGGTTCAAGATGCTCGCAGACAACAGCAATCAGGACTTGTAAGAGTCTCACCCTGAAATTTTGCGTTTTGCATTTCTGATCATCCAGTAGTATACTTCGGATGTGGATAATTCACAACGCCTCAAATCTGTAACTCAAGAGCGTGATCTCGATGAGTTTTTGAATACTGCACAACTTGCAGGGACCGAGTTTACTGCCGGTACGCTGGAGCTCATCGGCCCTCTATCAGATGTATCTCAAGTCATACAGAACGAAAAAATGTCAAAGTCATCCCACAATCCACCGTTGCCTCACAAAATCCGTATCTTCTAAGCGAACAAGAAGAAAGAAGTACTTTGAAGAAACAATCCGAGAACAGAGACAGACTGAGGGTGCCCCGAAGGCCACTGTGGACGAAACAAATGACAACAGAGGAACTCGATAAACAAGAGAAAGTTGCTTTTCTTGATTGGCGAAGAGGCCTTGCACAGTATGTTTTTATCAATAAGATTCTTGATCCTCTCTGGTTGACGAGTTGATTAGGCTTCAGGAAGAAGAAAATTTCCTCTTAACCCCGTTTGAACGTAACCTTGAAGTATGGCGTCAGCTATGGCGGGTACTGGAGCGCTCTCAGCTAATAGTGCAAATTGTCGACGCCCGAAATCCTCTTCGTTTCCGCTGCGAAGATCTTGAGAGCTATGTGAATGATGTTGAAGGCCCAGAAGGCGAATCTGGCACTGGGAAAAACATAAGAAAGAATCTCTTGCTAATAAACAAGTCTGATTTACTGACGGAACAACAACGGTGTGCCTCGTCTACTTTCTGACAAGCTACTTGCTAAAAGAAAGCTTTTTTGCTAGGCGGCTGTGGGCAGATTATTTTGATTCTCAAGGGATACAATACGCCTTTTTCTCGGCCGCTAATGCCACGGCCCTGCAGGAGGCAAGGCGGGAAGCCATTCTATCTGCTGAAGCTGAGTCAGCGCTAAGCCTTGATGAGGTTGCCCATGAGGTTTCGAATTCGGATGATGAGTCCAGTGATTCCCAAGGTCTTGAACATAGTGACTCCGAGAGTGGGACTTCCCCTGCAAATTCGGATGACGACGCCTATTTCTCGGCCGACGATGATTCTCTTGTCCACGATCCCAGAGTAAAAGTCTTGTCTGTCCTCGAGCTGGAAGACTGGTTTTTGTCCATGTCGCCTGATTTATCAGGTCTGTGTGGAAGTTCTGTTTAGTTTTTGGACTTGAATTATCTAATCTCTGCGTTAGCTTTTAGTGATGCTTCCGGAAAACCTCCGCCCAAGCTGACTGTCGGTCTCGTCGGTTATCCCAATGTCGGCAAATCAAGCACCATCAACTCGCTTCTTGGAGAAAAGAAAGTAAGCGTATCTTCGACACCAGGTAAAACAAAGCACTTTCAAACCATCCATCTCTCCGACGCGATTGTTCTTTGTGACTGCCCTGGTCTTGTGTTTCCACAATTTGCGACCACGAAGGCGGAGCTGGTATGCGATGGTGTGCTGCCCATAGATCAATTACGAGAGTATACCGGACCAGCGAGCTTACTCGTTCAACGAATCCCGAAAGATGTTCTTGAAGCTGTCTATGGCCTTAGAATCAAAGTTTCCGATGTCGAGGAAGGCGGGGATGGAAAGATAAGGGCGGAACACCTTCTGATCGCATATGCCAGTTAGTGGTTTCAATTATCTCAGCTATTCTGTATTGAAATTGGTGTAGTTGCCAGGGGATATACAAGATCAGGTCAAGGAAATCCTGACGAAGCACGCGCAGCTCGTTACATCCTGAAGGACTACGTAAATGGCAAGCTATTATATTGTCGGTCACCACCTGGTGTCCCTGAGGACGTGTTCAACGAGGACACCCACGCAGAGTCTTTACGTCGGGCATTTGGCAAGAAGAAGGCACCCGTAACAAGAGTTGGTCGGGACGCAGATACATTCATCGCGACCATTGATACCGCACCGTCCCTCACCGCTGTCCTTCAAGGTCAGGGTGTGAAATCCCAAGCTCTAGACCACGACTTTTTCGAGAGTAACACTACCTTATCCTCCCGGCCCTTCATACAGTCCTCCCTTCGGCATGGGGAAGCTTTTTCCCGTCAAAAGCTGTATCCACATCAAAATGCAGTTGCAGATGATGGTACATTATTAAAGCATAGTCAGGTCTCAGGTGGACGTGAAGTCAACGGGAAGAAGACTCATTTTAAAACCAGGCGAACAAAGCAACGAAGTGGAAAAGGGTATGATTGAACCGCATGCCGTCCAATGATTATCGAACTCTGCCATGCGTCGGATTTTTGTCGGATTTGCTCTTTCCTCGTCGCGTCACGTCCATGTGATCGTTATCCAGGTGTCACACACAACGCCGCTTAACAACTTGAATTAATTTCACCACCAGATACTTCGTAACTAGTACTTACAAACCAGATAAAAATCCGATTTCCATGCCTTCACAATCTTCTCTCCATTCATCGTCTGAAACAATCGCGACAAAGACAGCAAGTATATGCGCGAAGTTGGTCACGATACGCGGCGAGCGGAAAGAAGGCTTGAATTTTTGTTATCGCCAGCTCGGCCTACTGACTCTCTGAAACTGTAGCCATCGTTCTGAGTCTGGAAAAACCTGTCATTATTGGTCGAGATCCAGCCCTCTGGTATTGTGCCCGCAAGACTTGAGCTTGGCCCGCAAGACTTACAACACTTCTTAGCTCCTACGTCGTCAAAGACTCGGCCGTTTCAAGTATTCATTGCAAAATATATGCGTAAGTGTTTTCTGTTCTCATAGTCCATTGATTAGTAGCATTGTTCCTCTAGTGTTCGTTCACCGAGTGGCGGGGTGATAGTCTCTTGTCAGGTATGTATTTGATCACTGTCGCACATGTATCTCGTTATGACAATATTTTTCAATTGCGATAATCAGGACGTCTCAAGAAATGGATTATACCTCAACGGGCAACATGTTCGAAAGACGTCAGTGATCGTCATGGATGGCGATACTTTACGACTTCCCAACTCACTAGGTTGGTTAATATCGTTCTTTCGTCATACCATATTCATCTCTTGGAAGAATTCACCTGCATTTATATCTGGAAAGATACCCACAGCAAAATGACTATCTTCGATCCTACTCCTCCTACTCATCCTGCTCACAAAGTTGGTCCTTTGCAAGTTCATTGTCGACACATGTCACTCAATTTCGGTCAGAGGATTGGCAGTTACGTCGTCACCCCGCAATGCCTGGGAAGCGGGTCGTTTGCGACCGTCCATCTTGCTCTTGATCCTTCTAAACGTCGTCAAGTCGCATGCAAAAGCATCAGGACCAAAAAAGAACACGACGTGAATCAGGTGATGAAAGAAGTGCGGATGTTAATGACTATAAATCATGTACGAACGCCCATGTTTCATCGTTCACCCATTGCCATTTTTTCCCATTCTCCAGCCGAATATCAACAAAATCTACGACACGGAGGTCAACCAGAACTTCATGTTTGTTACTGAGCTACTACTTCAGCTGATACCGCCTCATCTACTGCTTAGACATATCTTCCTCCAACTTTGCACAGGCGGTGATTTATTCACTTATGTTACTAATCATCCGAGCAACAGATTCTGCCTCTGCGAAGCCGAGGCGAAGTACATCATGTTTCAACTGCTCCGTGGCCTGGATTATCTTCATAGCAATATGATCTCCCATCGAGGTAGGTATCGAGCTTGATTTCGTGTTCTCAATCTCGACAATGACTATTCTTGATAGATTTGAAGGTGAACAACTGCGTCATATGGGATTTCTAATTCCGATTGCCTCTCCAGCCCGAAAATATTTTGTTGCACTGCCCTGGACCATACCCCCGAATCCTAATTGCAGACTTCGGTCTCGCTCGTCCTAATGCGTATCAAGAAACCTTCAACGTCTGCGGGACTATTTCTTATCTTCCGCCTGAAGGTGTACTGGCACTGGATGTCAAACATCTAGGATACGTTGGGTAAAAGTTCTCTATTTCCTTCGAAATCATACTTCTGATCGTTATTTGATTCGAGCATGCCTGCGGATTGCTGGAGCGCAGGAGTCATTCTTTTCATTATTCTTTCGTGCGTTCTCAGTCTTTCGTTCGTCTCTCTAGTATCTTGGTGTTCATTAAGTGTAGTGGGTCGCATCCTTTTGATTATGGTCCCATGTGCAGCTCAGATTGGGTCAGCCATATCAAAGAGTCCCGAATAGCAGATCTCACACAACCATCGCAACGGTATATCAACACCGAAGCACGACTTAAATCTCGCATTCTCGGTGGAAAAGTCGAGTTTCAGGCCCAGTGGAAGCAATTGCAGAAGGGTCAGCTATGCTTGATTTGGTGTTTGAATTCAGCGTTGCTAATGGATGTTTTTTCAACATCAGCTCGAGAACTTGTCGAACGACTTCTGGTTTATGATTATCGTCTCCGTGCAACAGTGCGTTGTGCTCTCAACAGTCCATGGGTTGTCAGCGAATTGGAAGCGCTTGAGAAACTCTACGGACGAAGAATCTCAGACGAAGTGATGTGACGTCGGTTGGTGGGATCGCTAACAGGTTGTCTGAGATAGTACATGTATATTTGCTGGTAATGAGACTCCTTCACTACGCCTTGAGAAAATTTGCGTGGACTGCATACGTCGGTGCATAAATTATGGGGCCGCAATAAGAAAGAAAATCTTACAGTGAACATGGTCCGATGCAAAGGTCGAGATCTGATAGATCAGTGATATCAATAGTATGGTATGAGGGACTACAAATACAACGTACAAAGTAATAGCTGTGATCGTATCCTTCGTGGCTTCTCACACGTACTTGCACTTCGTTATAGCCTGCTTCACGTGCAGCTTTGAGGAAGTTTTCTGGCAGAAGCTCTCCTTTGTTGTAGAATTCATCACTCTTTCCCTAGATATATCGAGACATTACTTAAGAGAAATGCTGAAAGGTATGAACGCGGACTCACATAGTCAATAAGTATGTGAAGAGGTTCCTTGGCCTTGGAAATAAGTTCTGCGGCGTCATATTGACTTTTTGCTTCCTCCACGCCACCCTGCAGATAGCCATTGAAGGCTTTTTGACCCCAAGGGCATTTTGTCGGGTTTGCAATAGGAGCGAAGGCTGAAGCAGACCGGTACTGTTTGGATTTAGAAGCTAGATAAAGGGTGAGAGCTCCGTGACCACCCATGCTGTGCCCGAAGATGGACTGGCGTGTAAAGTCCTTCCGGAATAACATCTTGAGTGATCGAAAGCAGAATTTCAATCGAGCGGGACTTACGATTGGAATGCCAGCGGCTTCTAGGACCTGAGGGAGTTCGAGTGTGATGTGCGTCAACATGTTATAATGGGCGGCATATTTAGGATTTGTAGCATTCAGATAAAAACCCGCTCCGACACCAAAATCCCAACTATCTGTCTCGCCTTCAATACCAGCGCCCCGAGGAGATGTGTCAGGGAAAAGTAACGCAATTCCTTGGACCGAGGCTACACTAAGGAAACCACCTTTTTGGGCTCTGGGTGTATTTTCCGATTGTGTGAGATTACGTCCGTGTGTGAAACAGATTATACGCACCCGTTGTCTTCTGTGCAGGTCAAGCCAGCTAGATAAACTAGGACAGGTACTTTGTTGTACGCTGCATTTGGGGGGAGAAACAAGTTGAATCTAGCATCTAGACCTCCTAAGGCAGCTGACTGGCGTCAAGTCGAAATTATCATTGAGTTATGAGAACTTGATTAGATGGCTGGAGGGAGTGACACATCTCACCTTGAATTTATACTTTGAAAGCTCTCCTTCAAAAGCTTTGTTGGATGAGATCTTGTGTAGAGCAGCTTCAGCCATTGGTGGTGTAGGAAGAAGGTAAGTAGTTGGTTTGAGGGGAGGATTGTGGAGTCATCATCACGTGTAACTTACTTGTTGTCCTGATCTTATCTTATCTTCATGGAGATGGATCTATCATCATTAATTGAGATCGACCCTGTCTGATGGCCATGGAGGACAACGTCGACCATCTAAAAATCCTCACCAGTTTCCTGGTAATCTCCCTACTTGCAATACTAACACAACGGAGGCTCGCCGAGCCAAATGTAACGTACCTCACTTTCATCTCTCAATACCTCGCTGACTACTTTACTTCTTAGCTCAGTCACATACCCACCGCCGGGTTGTCCACGTTCCCGTTTTGTTACATTACAGCTCTCAAAATTTTCTGGGATGCCCCAAAACGGTTGCACATCTGGGCTCAAAGGGCATGTATTCTTTTCTCTGCCCTTCAAACTTATATAAACCTCTGAGCATTCCACCATTAGCATACTAACGATTCAGCCTTCAAGATCACCGACTTTGTCCGGTGGATAGTCATCGTCGTGGGCTCTCAGTTAATAGAAGAGCTGAAATCACTCCCGGCGGATCTCATTACATTCGTTGATGCACACCAGTGTTTCGAAATCCCGCTAGATCGAGCTTGCGCTTTGGGTCTCAGCACAAAGCTCACACGTAACCTGCCTGTAATAATCTCCGAGATGCGAACGGAGGTATCTATCTCAGCAATGCATGCTCTGAGTGCACATTCTTCACCCAAGCAGCCTATTGACGAAGACGGTTGGGTGTCGGTGCCAATTGTGGATATACTGCAGGAGATAACAAGCAGAGTTTGCAATCGGGTGATTGTTGGTCCTCAACTTTGTCAGTGCCATCTTCTTGTCTCCAATTGAGCCTACGTATCTCAAGATGTCCAAGGTCAAAGTACCGAATTAACGTCACTCAGCAAAGCATACATTCACTCCACAGGTTTACGCTTAGCCTTGGTGGCTCTTCTTCCGCCTTTTGCCTCCAGGTATGCTTTATGACTTCTATGTGATTCATTTTCAATCGTCTGGTAGTGTTCTTCTGAGATACCTCAGTCGTGCTTCGTGGAGCTTTTGGAGACTGCGGCGAGCACTTTCCAAGGTTATCAAAGAGCGACGTACAAGACCACAAACGCAGAACCATTCAGAAGAAAATGCTGTAATGTCCCACGTCTTGCAGTTGAAAGATTATTCTTCGACACTCTCTGCATAGCGCGACCTACTCTCTCACCTTACTACCACATCAACAAGTTCGGATGATATTGCACATGCCCTTCTTGCTCTCAACCTACGAACAATTCCGTTTTGTTCCTCGACACTGACAGCTGCTCTTCACCGGCTTGCCGAATGTGATGAGGGCACCGTCAAAACTATGCGACGAGAAATCGAAGCCGCAACATACTCGGAAGGCTGGACAACACATTCGCTTGCCCAAATGACAAAAATCGACAGTTTCTTGAAAGAAACGATGCGTCTTGACGGGCTCAATGCCAGTGCGTCTTTGTCTGTCGTCACCCTACTAAACAATGACATGTTTTGTCAGTCACAATGCAGCGGATTACCGTTGCACCTTATACCTTTTTAGATGGGACTCGCATTCCAGAGGGCACACAGCTCGGTGTAGCATGCTCTCCTGTGCATCTTGATGCGTCTAAATACCCATCTCCAAACATATTTGACCCGTTCCGCTTCGTATCTGGTGTCGGGCCAAGGTATAATCTCACTACTGCGTCTCCGGATTTTCTGGCATGGGGACTGGGATATGGTGCTTGCCCTGGACGATTTTTTGCAGGTGCGGTTATGAAGCTTTTATTGGCGCATTTGGTGCTTCTTTACGACGTGCGTTGCGAGGAGGGGACGGAGGGAAAGTTGCCTAAAATCAAGTGGATTGGAGTCCATGGTGCACCATATTTGAAGAGCAGTGTGTTGTTGAGAAAACGTCTGTAGTTTCCGCCGTACGATATGGTATTATAATATGTGTTACAGATACATTACTTATTTAAACACGTACTATGGATTAAAGGTATACATCGAGTGATTGTGACTCCAGTCTTAGTACACAAGGTAGGCGACTATGACCTGATGGGGTTTCTAGTCTTGCGATCGCAGGCGGCTGTCCATGTTGTCTTGCCGCGGAGTAATCGACCCTTCTTCTTCTTCGTCAATTATCTCGCTCAACTCTTCTCTAACAATATCGTCATCGCCAGGATGTCCCTCGTTTGCCTCCTCACCTTCACGAAGCACACCATCGACCTCGCCAGCGAGCATGTCGGCAATTCCGAGATAAAACGTTGCAGGACGGAACTTGATTTCTTTTCCCATCATCTCTGCCCATTTGTATCGAGCTGTATTTATCCAGCCCACAAGGTCCAGATGATTGACACCTTGGAGGGTGCCGAGGTACGTGCCCTGGGGAACACTGAGATGGTTTTCTAAGAGAGAAAGGAAGGGAATGACGAACCCACTTGGAAGACTCGACAGAGACCAAGCCGTCGTTTGGACCTTCTCTTTCAAGGATGATGCTATGTGGCCACCTGGTGATGATGGCGAATGTTTATGAAAGGTGGTGGCAGGAAGAATGTGTTGGATAGAACTTACTTCCAAGTGTCAATCAAGCCTGGTTGGTATACAGCACCCCAGCTAAAATAACGAACACCAGGTACGTCAGGTGTTTCCAAATTGAATTGACGCATGCTTTCAATAGTGAGTGATTCAAACGCTTTACCGTCACCTCCGCCATTTGGTAATAAATCGAGGAGGGACAAAATGGAAGGCATACGGGCTGGGCCGACGGTGGAGAGAAAGTGGTCCGCGAAAGAGGAACCACGATGTGGAGTGGCAATAGTAGTGATTGATAGGACATTGAAGTTGCGGTGAGTGAGATGGCTGGCGAGGTAGCGGCAATCGAGACCACCCATGCTATGGCCTATGAGATGAACGCTGCGGCCTGGATAAACTTGAGAAATCTTGCTCTCTAAAACCTTGGCACGGTCTACTGGACTACTTGTGGCGGGGACTCGTGTGATGAGTACCTCTGTGCCATTTTCCTCTAAAACCTCTTTGATGCCGCGCCAGTGAGTGACTTCAAGAGGAGCGATGGCAGGGCCGATTGTGACGGAATCAAAACCCAGGAGGCCATGACAAAATACTACGGGGTGCTTAGGGGAACGGTCTGCAAAAAGAGTTAGAACGAGGGGAAAAGGCAGAGAGGAATAAAGTTTTTTTTTTCTTTACATTTTTTGCGGAGTTTTTGATGTTGTCGTGTGGGGGAGTCTGCACGGTCAATTTGATTGAGAAGATCTTTGGGACTCCACCACTTGGAAGAAAAAATTGGGCTGGGTGAAGAGGAGGGAAGGTGTAGAGTGAGAGAGCGAAGAGAGTCGAGGGAAGAAGAGGATGATGATGAAGGTATTAGAGGTGGGGGAATGGGAGAAGGGGAGCGAGAGAGATGTAGAGGTGGAGATAAAGACGCTGTGGGCAACGTTGCACGGGTTAGAGAGTCGAGGAATGGCGGGGCATTGCGTCTTCTGTAATTTGGGAGGAGAGCAGGTGGAGGGCGAGGAAGAGGTTCATGAAGAGCTTCGTTGAGAGAAGCGAGACTTGATGTTGGGGATGTTGGCAACGACGACGACGACGACGGCGACGATGATGATGATGACGACGACGACGACGACGACGACGCCAACCAACGTAGGACAGGCATGGGTGATTTGAGTTTATTATGGTCGAACATGAGTGTGACGTCACGCCAAGATGGCTCTTCTTCCTTCTGTTCTACAGCCAACTGCAGCACTTGCAGATGGTAAGCTATTTATATTATTTTCCATATTTCTTATTGATTATATACCTTTAGTACAAACCACCAATGAACAGTTATTAGCTGCTCAACAATTAGCCACAGTTACCACTCCAGACCAGTTGGTGTGTTTTTTTTATAATGTGATGCAGTTCATTACGTTATTATAGGACTCCCATTTATATCTGTGGCTTTTCAAGTAGGTCAAAAAGAATGGATAATGGTGTAGTTTCTAAGCCATTTTATAGACTGTTGGCGTTTATACCCCACGCGCGAAAGACTAATGCAACATCGAAGGCGAGACCATGATAATGGTGATGAGAAGATAATTAGTTGGAATGATGATGAATATTAGTAATAGAGGATAGAGCATAACAAGATCAAATTTGGACAACAGAGAGGACTATCATCTTCACCTCTTCAATATTGGAAATAATCATCCAAAGACACCTATTCACCCGACTGCTGCCTCTTCTCCTCCACGGCGCATGTCATTCTTTTCAAGAAAGAAACAGCAGCAGACAGCTCAGCAGCCTACAAATGTTTCTGTTGCTCAGACTCCAAGTCAGGCTTTAGCTCAGATTTCAAATCCTACCAAGGAACAGCGCAATGAGAAAGATACTCCCATTGATTCGTCAGTTCTCCTTCTTCTTCTTCTTTTTTTTTTACCGTTAACTTTTCTATAGCTCTTCCCAGTCTCGTCCCCGTGGAAATAGTCCCAGCACCATTCCTTCTCAGCAACAGCAATCATCATCTCCATCTAATTCACAGCGTGCATACCCATGGTCTTCACGTCGTCTCGTTCTTCCCCCACCTGTCGTCCTTAATAAGCCAGGAATAGTACCTCCCACATCTCCCTCTCCATCTCCCTTTCCTCGTTACGGTCACTCCCTTCCAGCTACTGCTACTTCAACGGGTGATCTATATGTTTTCGGTGGGCTCGTTCGAGAGGTCCCTCGCAACGATCTTTACCTATTTTCTACCCGTGACAACTCTGCCACTCTCCTCCAAACTTCTGGTGAAATTCCCGGTCCACGGGTCGGTCATGCCAGCGCACTCGTCAGCAACGTTCTGATCGTATGGGGGGGTGACACAAAATCAGACTCTAACTCAAAAGAAAAGCAGGATGACGGTTTATACCTTCTCAATCTCGGTACGTTTCTTGCTTCCACTCTGCTTCCAATGAATGCCATTTCAACTCTATATAGTCTCAAAAGAGTGGACACGAGTTTCTGTCCATGGTTCTGGTCCAATTGGACGCTACGGTCACGCCGTCACCATGTTGGGCTCAAAGTTTATTGTTTTCGGAGGCCAGGTTGAAGGCGAATTCTTAAATGAATTGTGGAGCTTCGACCTTAACTCTCGTAAGTGCTTATCAAACGACACATTGTCATCCAATTTTTAAAGGCTTTCTAGTCCGAACCAAGGCCATATGGGAATACATCGAACCTGCAAAGGAGGCTCCAGCACCGAGAACAGGTCATGTTTGCGTCACTTATGGCGATAAACTTTTTGTGTATGTTTTTTTTTCTTTATGGCGTTACATACCCGCCTTTCTCAATCGCATTTTGCAGTTTTGGCGGTACTGACGGAAAATACCATTACAACGATACCTGGTCTTTTGATATGCAAACTCGCCAATGGTCTGAATTGCAATGTATTGGCTTTATACCCGCCCCACGAGAAGGACATGCTGCTGCTGTCATTGAGGATGTCATGTATGTCTTTGGGGGGCGCGGCGTGGATGGAAAGGATTTGAACGACTTGTCGGCGTTCAAGATATCAAGTAGGTTGTTGATTGTTGGCATCATCACTCTTTTCACATGCTTTCAACAGATCAACGATGGTACATGTTCCAGAATATGGGTCCTGCGCCATCAGGGCGTTCCGGACATGCTATGGCCTCTGTAAACAGCAAAGTCTATGTCCTTGGAGGAGAATCGTCTCAACCGTCAAAGGAAGACCCCACATTTGTCAACATCTTGGATACCAGTGCGCTTTTTTTTTTCCGGTTATATCGGGCATCGTCTTGATAAGTCTTATAGAACATATCAAATACCCACCATCGAAAGATCCCCCACCATCAACTATTCAGCCCTCTTCTCAAGGCCTCTCGCGCAAACTCTCTGCCAATGCTCAGCCTATCAATGGCAACGGTCGACCCATGTCGCCCAATGTCGCTCCGTCTGTCACCTCAGATTCTGAGGATGGCCGTCGTGCCATGTCTCCCGCTAATCGCTCTCTCAAATCTGTCAACGGTGTGATTGCAGCCCCACCGACTTCAAATGGCATCACCAAGGCCAAGCCGGTTCGACCTAGGAGAGAGGACAGCGAGGATGACACCTTTGACGCTGCTACCAACGACTCTCATGGTACCAGGGAACGTACAACATCCCCTGCCGATCAGAGCAGAGATAGAGCGAAGAGCCCAACATACACTAGCAGTCGCGCAGTGTCACCTAATGGTGAAGGATATGTTGCACAACAGCAGCAACCAAACATGGTTGGTGTAACAATGAGTGCATTGAATGGCGTCGGGGGGCGTTCATCTCCCGCTGTCGACCGTGACCGTACTAAAACCCCTACGGAGGGTCCGCCTCCATACACCAATAACAACAATGGTAGCTCTCCCAACCTCTCAAACTCACCTGCACCTGGTGCAAATGGAATGCATCATCGACCAAGCTCCCGTGCTGGTGCAGGGGGCTCGGTCGGCAATGTCGCGGCGGATTTAGTACGGGAATTAAAAGCCAAGGAGGTCGAGTTGGAAGGTGTAAAGAAGCAGGTGATCTGGATACGGGAAGCTCTTGGAAAGGCTACCAAGGCGGGCTTTGTGTGTGCAGATGTGGAGGTTAATGAGGAAACGCAAGAGGGGAACGTGGAAATGGCTCTCAAGTTCAAGCAGTTCAAGGCTCAGCTCCAGGTGTGTGTGTGAAGATGGGTAGCGTTTCCGTGATATCATACTTATTCCTCTTGTTGTAGAGTGTCGTGGTGGAACAAGCACGACAGGTCTCAGAGCGCGTAGCAGAAGCAGAACGCATGAAAGTTGCGGCGATCCAAGAGGCTGCATATTATCGAGCCAAGCTGGCAGCCTTGGAAAGTGACATTGATGCCGACGTCTCTCGCCTTGATCGCGAGCGAATTGGAGACCTCGAACGTCGTACTGCCGATCTTTTGAACGAACGTTGGGCTCAAGATCGCAAAATGAGCGAGCTTTCCGACTCACTCGCTTTGCAAACGACGCTGTATGAACAGGCCGAGGCACGCGCCAATGAGGCATCCAAGCGTGCTGACAATGTCGATGAAACACACAATCGGACATTAAAGCGGCATACTGAGTTGCAGGATGCGTTGACTAGTCTTGAGGCCAAGTATCGCGAACAGTCACAGGAGCTGATCACTCACACCTCGATGCTGGAACAGAGGGAGGCAGAAGAACTGCATTTGCAAGCATTGGTTGAAGATCTTACTCAATCGAAGGAGCAGCACGTAAGGACGCTGGAGCAGGCGCGGGTGGCGCTCCAAGCGGCTGCTTCTCGCACAGGTGAAGTGGATGTGCAGTATCAACGGGCGAGAGACCGAATCGGGACGTTGGAAGGAGAACTTGCAGAGCTGCGTGGTGAAGTTGAGGCGCGTGCGGCTGAAGCAGAGTCTACGCGGACAAGACTGGCGGAGGTGGAAAATTCGTGGGCCAAGTCCCGAGAGGAGGCGGACGCTTTCAGGGCACTTACGACAGGCAGTTTGGGCGAGCTTTTGGACTCTCATCGAGATCTGAAGACCGATGAAGACAGGCTTGCCAGGGGACATGCTGAAAAAATGCAGGCTGTCGAGGCAGAGTCTCAATCTTTAAGGATGATGCTCAAGCAGGCTACACATCGTATGGAGGAATCGCAGACTCACCTGACAGAGGAGACGCAACGCGTGAGGGATTTGGAGGCAGAGAATTCAGCTCTGAGGTCCCAAGTTGTGGCTTTAAGGACACAGATATCGAATGCCACTGCGGACAGCGGTCGCCTTCGCAAGGATGTGGTGGAAAAGGAAGGCATACTACGGGACAAGTCCAAAGAAGCCTCTGAAGCGACGCACAGACTAGTCATGCTTCGCAACCACCTTGCTGAACGTGGCATCATTATCGAAGACGGTGATCTCAGGACATCTTCTAGAGCCACAGGTCGAGGATCTCCCGCTGCCATCGCCGAACTTGAAAACAGACTTGCTGAATTCACGAGGATACACGAAATTGCTCAACGAGACCTTGCACAGGTTACCCGTGAAAAACGAGATGCAGAGGCTCAGGCTTCTCATTTCTCCTCACAGCTTGACCAATTGAGGACTGTTCATACCCAGTCTCGCAACGGTGATGCCGCCGCTGAAGCACGTCTCGCCGAGGCGGACCGCAAGTACCAGGAGATGGAAGAGGGCTACAAGTCTCGGATGAAAGCCATGGAGGAGGATTATAACTTAGCGGTCCACTATGTCAAGTGAGACTTTGTGTTGCTCGATGCTGTTTTTTATGCTAACTTATCTTTATAAGGGGCACGGAGAAAATGATGCGGAAGATGAAAGAAGAAATGGAGAAGTCCAAAACTTTGGCTGCCACCCTTCAAGCTGAAATCGATGGCAAAGTTACTCCTGATGGTGCATCTCGTGTCAATGGCCGGACAACTCCATCTGCTCAAGAAGAAGCTCTCCGTACCAAGCTTGTCGAGTCGCAAAAGCAATCGACTAGGTTGCAAAACGAAAACAAGGATCTCCGCCAACGTCTCGATTCACTCGAGAAGGATCTTGAATTAATCCGAGACAACCTTGTAGCCTCTGAGCGCCAGTCAGATGACCGGTTCAGCCAGATCGAGGAACTTCAGCATGAGGTCGACCGACTTCAGTCTTCGTTGATTATAGCACGTGGTGGTCACGAAGAGACGATCTTGGATAAACTGAGCAGTGAAAATGCGTCTCTGCGCCGCGAAAATGAACAGCTATCTCATAAGATTGGTCTCCTCCTCGAGGTAGATCAACCTTCCTTTGGTCAAGTTAGACCAATATCTGGTGTGTCCGCCCAACGGGCGAGCACCTCAAGTTCAGAGAACGCACTTGCCTTTGAACATCTGTCGAACGAGCTGGACGATTGGCAACGACACCTCGCGAGCTCAATGAACCATCGGCGACCGTTAAGCGATTTTGATTCGAATCCTGTTGCCGAAAGAGCGAGATCGCCACGCTCATAATAAGGTTTTTTTTTTGCTCAGATCTACGATGTATATACCCATTTTATTACATGCTATTGATCACGACCTCCTGCAGTATGCTTGGATTTCATTATTATCCCAGGTCCCTTTTCCCCCCGATCCTTCACGCTTTCCTTGTCGCTCTACATTATATATTTCCCCACATATGACCATTATTGTTTTCACGAAAACCCGATGCGTTCATTGACGCGAATGCCCCGTTTCAGTGTATACTAGTAGGCCCAAAATACAGTTTTGGACGTAATTATCATCCTATCAGATAAGCAGATCTAGAGGATTTCACATGACAAGTGGAATGATTCAAGTTGGCTTGCTATTCTATGCATATGGAGGTTCTCCTTGCTTCATGGCTACATTCTCAAAGCCTTTGCTTGTCGCATTGAAGCGTCGTAATCTCTTTGGCAGGCCCTTGCTTGTTGCCATTGCCATTGTGCTGTTACTGCGATCTAGGCTAGCGTCATTGGCACAGAAACCATCAACGAGGTCTACAGAACAACCCTCACCTGGAGAGATAGATGATGTACTACAGAAGGTCTACGAGACAGAGGAAGACGAGAGCAGAACTCTGTTGGTGCCATATCGTGATCGTATAGCAAGAGTAGGCAGTTCAAATGAAATGTTTCACTGCATACGATACTAATCAACCCTGCTCAAGTAGGTCAAGATCAAGGAAACGCTGCCTTCGAAATTCAAGCTCGACGCACCGTTCTTCCCTCCACTTTCAACTTCAGCAAAGTCGAAACCTAACATAGATACGGCCTTCCTCATACAGCTTCGTGCTATAATCTTCCGCGTTGCATTCCCTTCCCTGTGGACAAAAGAGAGTTCCATCGTGGCTCTGCATTCGCTCTTTTTGGTTCTAAGAACTGTACTTAGTGTCATTGTTGCTAGATTGGACGGTCGTCTTGCTAGACATCTTGTCAGTTCCAATTGAATTTCCCCTTTACACTTACTGCATGTGTCACTAGGTCAGCGCCGACGGAAAAGGATTTCTGAAGGGGTTGGGATTGTGGTTTCTCTTAGCAATACCAAGCACTCTCACCAATTCTTTGGTACGTTGGTGTCAGCCACTCGCGTCCCCATAGTAAAATCATCTTTCATTTTCAAGATTCGACATCTCCAATCCAAATTGTCCCTCAATCTACGAACTCGTCTCACCCGATATACCCAAGATCTGTATCTTTCTTCAGCGCCGGATCTGCGCTTTTATCGATCTGGCCTTGAAGGTGTAGATCAGTACCTCACTGCCGATATCGAAGCTTGGTCTGAATCAATATCGGTGTTATAGTATGTACTTTATGACTTGCATCCACCAAAGTCCCTCAAGTTACATTTTCTCAGCGGAAATATCATCAAACCTTCACTGGACCTCATACTTTTTACGAGCCAGTTATCTCGTTCTCTTGGTTTACGCGGGACCATCTTGTTATTTGCCAACTATTATGCCACGGTTGCCATTCTACGTGCTGTTACTCCTGCCTTTGGTCGTCTGGCATCGGTGGAAGCAAAATTGGAAGGAGAGTATCGAGCAGGCATGGGGAGGGTAGGAAGGGAAGCTGAGGAAATCGCGTTTGTTTCAATCCAATTTATTGGTATTTGTGCTCAATATGTTCAAGATTTTATGATGGCGGTGCTCGTGAAAAATCCATCTTAACGCGAGCGTACTCGAGGCTAATCAAACATGTTAACTCGATCTACAAGGTTTGCCCTCTCCTTTCCAGCACCCAAGCACTCATTTGAACGTTGCCCAGATCCGAATTGCTTACGAATGGACCGAAGACTACGTGATTAAATATCTGTGGTCAGCTGCTGGATATTGCCTCATTGCTGTGCCACTTTTGTACACGAGGAAGAAGCGTTCTGAGGACATGAGACCTGATAACGCCATTGCCAACAGAACCGAATGTGCGTCATTTGTGAATGTTCTCTCAATGTCTGTGAATACTTAGTATGTTGTACTAGCGTATGTTTCCAACCGACGACTTCTCTTGTCGCTTGCAGACGCGGGAGGTCGTTTGATGTATGCCTATAAAGATATCCTGGAACTGGCAGGTCTTACGACACGATTGTACACTCTTTTATCTGCATTGCATCATTCGACCCCGCCAAGCGGCGTCGCCGAGGCCGCCGATCAGATTCAACTGACCCATGTCGATGTTATAGTGCCTCGGAACCCCTCTGAGAATTTAGCGGACATAGATAGCAAGACGAGGGATGCCCGTAATTACTTGCCATTGGTCAAAGACCTTTCCTTCACACTCAGGGAGGGTGACCACCTCATGATCACGGGCAGTAACGGTGTCGGGAAGACAGCTGTGGCTCGTATTCTAGCGGGATTGTGGGCGCCACAAGGCGATACTGCCGAAGTCAGACTGCCTTCAAAGCGATCAGATGCCGGTCAGGCCGTCTTCGTGGTTCCTCAACGCCCGTATATGGTGACTGGGAGCCTTTTAGATCAGGTCATATATCCGCATTCATATCCTGAGTACCTCAAATCGGGAAAGACAGAAAATGATATGATGGAGATCTTGGAAAAGGTGTTTTTAGCCTATTTACCAGAGCGGGAGGGTGGATGGAAAACTAGAAAGGAGTGGAGAGATGTTTTAAGTGGTGGCGAAAAACAAAGGGTTGGTCACTAGGCCCTCGATTGAATTACTCTTATTGATGTCAACAACACAAGATGGCCATGGCCCGTGTCTTTTATCATCGACCACGATTCGCAATTCTGGATGGTTTGTGTTGGTCGAATTTTTTTAAGCCGCGAACGCTGATTCCTTTCGCAGAATGCACCAGTGCTGTTTCAAGTGACGTCGAGGGACGAATGTACGAACATGCGAAAGCTTTGGGGATTACCTTGGTTACTATCTCATTGCGGTACGTTAAATTATTGTACAGTTGTGGTACCATCCAAAGCTTCAACTCTGACTTGACTGTTATAGCCCCTCATTAATGAAATACCATACCCACCTTCTAACCTTGAAGGGTGACAGTTCTGGGGGATGGACCCTTGCACAGGTAGGAACCGCTGAAGAAAGAATGGGTATCGATCGAGAGATCAGTACTCTAGAAAGCAAATTGGCTGATGTAGAGAAGTGGGAAAGGAGAGTCAAGGAATTAGATGTACTGTTATCCACTCAAGAACTCGTATAATACTGTAATAAGAACATCATTTGTAGGTATCTAATATATATACTCATCCTATTTGAGGTCGCCAACTTTATGAAGTGTTTGCTCGTTGCGTCCACTCAATAGCCTTTTGTTTTACGATTTGTGCACCCTCCTCATCGCCAAGTCTCCGCTCTAGTTCGAGCCATTTTTTGAAGAATGCCCTATCAACAGACGTCAAGTCCCTCGATTAGAAAAGGTAGATCATGGGACGAACTTTGCTTTATGACTTGTCATTTTCAGAGTGAACACTCGGCCAAACAAGTTCCTGGAATAGCATTTTGAGGTAAGCAAATTTATCCAATCGTGATACAATGCTTACCTCAAACTCTGCATATCACCCTGACCCGCTTCCATATCCATATAAATAGACCAGAGATCCCATCTTTTGGGATGTGAATCGACGATGCCTTCAAATAGTGTCTTTCCGCGTTCTGGTTCTCCCAACTTATATTCAAGGTAAGCAAACTTGGATATTGTCTTCAGGTCTGAGAATTCAGAAGTCAACACAAGTCAAAGCTTGGAAAGACAATTTACACACGTTTCCTCTTCTCCAGACTTTGAAGGCTACGAGGAAGAAGCTTTCTTGCCTCGTCTAAATCTCCCTTATGAAGATAATATTCCCCGAATGATGTCCAGACCTTTGAACTCTGGCCGAACTTTTTGCACGTGCGCTTAAATTGGTCCTCAGCCCTCTGTAACAGATGTGAATGGCAATGATAGGAGGGATCTGACAAAATTACCTCATGTTTTCCGGCCTCGGCAAGGATAGAAGCGAGTCGAAGGTGGATAGTTTTAGAGTCGTTCGCCTTGGCAGCGTCTTTGAATGTACTCTCCAGCAATTCATCTGTGCCATAAACATTTTCCAAATTAAGCAATGCGATCCACACGTTAAGTCGCTCTTGCTCTTCGCGGAAGCTGATTGTCGTGATAGCTCTCTTGGCGATTTCTCGAGCTTTGTCGATTTCCGATAGCTGAAGTTGGAAGGACATGTACTGGATCCAAAGGTACGATGAATTCGGTGAACCAAGAAGCCTACGCTCGAAATCAGCACTAGATTCGGGTGTTCTGGTATGCATGTCAGCGGTTATGTCATATTCGATCTCTCTACGTTTTCGCTGTTTCTTTTTGCTCGACGATGCTTCATTTTCAGAATCGTCTGACGATGAGCCTCCATCAAGCTCGTGATCCACCTGAGTTTGATCATTTGACCACGAAAACCCGCTCATGAGTTGGAGGGAAGACTGAGGCGGTGGTGCAGATGAATCCTGCTTTGCTGAAATGGAAGTCCTGAAAACTGGAGCAACAGGCTTGGTATCCACATCCATGCGATCGTCATTTTCATCTGTGCTGTCCTCGTCGTCCACATCGTCTTGACCAATTTCATTACTTGTCATTTGAAGATCTTCCATGGAATCGTCGACTGCGCCAAACGTTTCGTCCACGTCGTGGTCCGACACGTTGTCCTGGAAATCCTCATTGTCAAAATTGGAAGGTTTCAGGCTCAAAGAAATCTTGTTTTTATCAATCTTCTGAATCATGGCTTTGACGTGATCGCCTTCCCGGAAACCTTGAAGCGCAACCTCGACATCGGCGTCTTGATTATCGGAAAGCTGTGGATTGGTTAACAACGGTTTAGAAGTATTCAATGCAACATACCTGAGATTTATGACAAAGGCCAGTTAACTTCGAGTTTTGGATTTGGATGAAAAGCCCATAATTTTCAATTCTTTTGACGGTCCCTTCCACTTTTTGACCAATTTGTAAGTCGCCAATCGACAGGCGAGAAGGATCCTTTGATGTGCCACTTCTGAACGTCATCTCAATTTTCTTCGTGCTTGTGTCCACACTGTTTTACGATTCAAGTCAGTTCACATTTCGCAGATGTAAGGATAGCAAAGGCGGACCTTAAAATGCGGCCCTTGACAAGCTGATTGACATTGAAACGGTCCTTCCATTCTTTGACATACTAACGAACTGTTAGCAAATAGCAGTGAATATCTTAAACAGAATCAACCTCGTCAAAGAGTTCTCGGATCTGCACACGAGCATCAAGGCCGCGTCCCAAGGTCACAAAAAGACCGTGTTCTGTAACACTCTTGATGAAACCTCGGATGGTTTCACCTGGATGTAAATCATTTATATCGTCCACATGTCGATCGACGATTGTTTTGACTTGATCAGGATACATCTTCGAGTGTCGCGTCGAAAGCGTAAGTTGCTTTCTACTTCGATCTATGTCAATAATTACGGCTTTGACCAAGGAGTCAATAGCCGGGAAAGGGACCCCGGCTTCAAAGTCGTCACAAGTATCCGTGGGATGCAAGATGCCGCCAATGTGAGAATTGAACTTGACTAAAGTCCCATTCGTACTCTGTCGAGTAACCCGCCCACCAACAAGTTGCCCAATGATGACAGTCTCAAGAGACAACGGGCCCTTAAATGGCACTTTGGCCTGCGGTTTGCTAGCAACGATGACGAAGCCCTTTTCCGCGTTACGAGTGACCACTACAAGATCTTCTAATAAATCTCCCGTTTTGAGAGAAGCGCATAGTTGATGCACGGTCAACTTTCGGTGATTTGCAAGGTTTTTCAAGGAGATCAAGCCTCGGACTTGGGTTGGTTGAAGCGTGAGCACGACGTTATCTTTATGGATTTCAGACACAGTTGCTTGCACGATGTGACCGATTTCAACCGCATTGATATCCGCTATAGGTTGAAAGGTGGGGGAGGTTTGGCGAATGCTGGCAATGATTCGATTGTGCTCTGGATCTGTCGCTATAACGCGTACACGGACGACGCGACCCACTGGAAATGAATCCGCCAACGAAGAAATGGTTGTTTCGCTGAAATAAATTGGGATCAGTGTGATTTTGGTCATTGATTGAGCTCTCACTAACCTGGCCTCTTTAAGGGGAACGATTGCCCTTAGATTGTTGAAGAACTCGACCGTAAGGTGTTTTTCGTTGACTTTGAAGATCACGGCATGCGTCACAACGCCGACCTTCGCATCGTCAAATGTCGAGACTATTGGGAGCTTAGAGTCCAACAGGGATTTTTTTGCAGTTAACGATATTCGTTTGCGTTCCTTGTCGACTACGAGAACCTATAAGAGTGTAAGCCATCGACATCCCGGCAATATTTTATGTAGTACATACTCTGCATTTGATATTAGCCCCATTTTTGAAACGTTTGGATGGGTGCTTGAGGACGATATCTGCGTAATGGTTGGGCCACACTATGCCGTCAATATTCCCCGAAAGTGAGACAAAGAGGCCATTATCCGTAAGCTTTTTGATAGTTCCTATAACAATTTCTCCGACACCAATATCATCGACCTGTAAGAATCTCTGTTCCAATATAGAAGGTTTGAAGGAGAGTTGTAAGAGACCATCGAAAGGGAAATATCCGATCACACGAGCACGATGGATAGTCCCTATTTTCCAAGGTCCCGAAGAAGATGACAGAGTTGGTACGTGGTCATCAGAGATATGGGAGATCTAACAATGTTTGTAAGTCGCTTTTAAGAAGGATGAAAAAAAGTCGCGTACATGAACAAATCCCTCCAGCCCCGTTTCTAGCTTCACAACGACTCCACGTTCGGATTCAACCTGGGTGATCTTTGCTTGATCCAGTACTTTGCCAATCGGATAAGCTTCCTGGAGTGTTGATCCCCCTTCACGTTTAAGCTTTAAGGCAAGAATATGCTCCGTAATTGCCAAAGCAAATCGCGGAGGGCTGGATGAGAAATCATAGAGTACGCGAGCCTTTATTTTCTTGCCAACTTTGTATGCAGCTGGCGTACCATCTTGAAGGTGACTTCGATCAACTGTGCCTTCGAAGAAACCTAAGATTTGAAGGTTGAGACCGGTGGAAGTAACCGAAGTTATCAGAGCATTGACCAAGGCACCCGGAAGGATGGAGGAGGCGTTGGCGACTTCTGAAAGCTGAACAGTGAGACGTCAATGAAGGAAACTTTCGAAAGCAGTGGATTTCCTACGGAAGTGGAGGAAAACGTTGCCTGATCAGCAATGACATTGCATATACGACCGTTGTTCGACATTTCGGTCACTGTGACATCCAGCAATTGCCCGGGCTGAAGTCTCCGTTCAGCATGCTTGAAAGAGAGAAAACCTGTTATTTCTTGCAATCCCAAATCAAGAATATATCCATGGTCTTCGATACTCTTGAGCGCGCCTGTTAACGCCTATTGGCAGAGGTTGGTACTCCTTCATGTATGATGAACATCACTTACAAAGCCTGGCTTTAGGTCCGTTTTGTGAACGCCAGCATTGACACGTTCTGGGAATAGGCTCAGCTCCACTCTTCGACTAGTCCGGGCGACTTCGTCCCCAGTCTTTGCGACCACAGATGCTTCTGTTGAGCCAGGGGGATAGATTGTTGTGACGACCCCCCGAACATATTGCCCCAAGTGGAATATTTCGGACAACTCAGGAATTGGGGATTTGGTATTCACTTCTCCTCCACCTTCTTCGTCTGAAAAATCTTCTGCAGATTCTTCTGCCCTTTCCAGCATCGCTGTCAGTTGATTGGAGATATGGGTGAGAGGAACATGAGCAAAAAGTTGATTAGGCAGCGAGACAATAAGCGCGAGGGGTTGGATAGCAACGATTTGGCCAAGAATCTTCATGCCGGGATTCATTCGCTAGTAATCACAATCAAGACACCGTCAACCACGTAGGGGTAACCAATTTACCTTGTAATTCAAATGCTCGATACGGACTTTTTCCGGTTTATCTGATGTCTGAGCAGAAGGCTTAGCTTCGGATGCTCTTTTTTTCTTCCTTGCTTTTTTGACCGACGGTCCAGCGTCCTGGGCAAAATATTTATTTCAATGTGATTCGACCATTTTCCATTCGGACGCACCACAAAGAGCTCTTCATTTGCTTCTTTTGCGGCCTCTGCTCGTATGGCTTTGACTTCGACTGCTGTGAAAGAGGTTCCGCCTCCTCGTGGAAAGTCGACCTCTTCTGGAACTAGATTTGAGGTATTTGAGGGTTGAGTATTGACGACCTTGGATTTCTTGGACTTATGTGCAGTTGAAGAGTCTTCCAGTGCGCGCTTTTGTGCGACCATTTTGTAACCCAGATTTTGGGAGACTTGCAAAACAATATTTTTTTGATCGGCATGTTCAATCAAAAGGCTTACATCATTCCTCTCTCTTCTGTATATAACCACCTTCATTGAACATTTCAGATGGGTATGTATCTCTTTTGCTCACTTTAACGCAGACCACAAGAGGCTGAACATTTAGTTTAGATTTTCAGGTTGAGTACTTCTGACTGAGGCTTAGAATAAACATTCACAGTTCTCCAGAATCGAGTTGGTTCAAAATTTGGTGGTGGTGGTGTCGCAGGTGCTTCAGAGACCAATGTCGACCGACGCGAGCGTCTTCGAAAGCTCGCCCTTGAAACTATTGATCTTGCAAAGGTAGCATTCATTTGTACCGTTTTACATCGTTTTCAATGTTGCTGCAGGATCCTTATATTCTCCGCAATCATTTGGGCTCTCTTGAATGTCGCCTTTGCCTAACGCTCCATACCAACGAGGGCTCGTATCTCGCTCACACTCAAGGCAAAAAACATCAAACGAATCTTGCCCGTCGAGCCGCCCGTGATGCCAAAGACTCACAGTTGATGATTGCCCCTGCCCAGAGCAATGTGCAGCGTAAGGTCTTTCTTAAAATTGGTCGCCCGGGATACCGGGTTACAAAAGTCCGGGATACAGACACTGGAAAAGAGGGTATGATGGTTCAAGTTCATTTGCCGCAGATCAAGGCGGATGTTCTACCTCGTCGTCGTTTTATGAGTGCGTGGGAGCAAAAAAGGGAGCCACCAAACAAAGCTTATCAATATCTCATTGTACGTCGTTCTCCGTAAACGAAGCCACCATTATCAAGTTTCTTTTTAGGTGGCGGCAGAGCCCTACGAGACAATTGCCTTCCGCATTCCCGCCCGAGAGATTGAGGACGAGGCTGACGATGCAGGTTACTGGAACTGGTCGCATTGGGATCCTGATACCAAGCAGTACAGTTTCCAATTTATGTTCCGTCTCAGCTATTAATTATTCTCTTTCATACGGATAACCTTTTCTTCAGATGTAGTATTAGACTTATAGTCGACCAATTTGATGCCGTTTTATTCGAGTTTGATTTTGTTGGTTGGTTGTTTGGTTGGTGTGCGCCCAGGTGCTGCCATCCCCCTAAGTCGTCCTGAATCAATAGCAACTCAACGTATTCTTACTTTTCCAAGGTTAGGCCTGAATTGCTGTAAAAATAGTGTCCTGTACTGCTCTCGGACAGATATTAATTCGAGATTAAGTAAATGATCTACTTGAAGCGGATAGAAGGTTTTCTACCATGCTGTGATTACGATAATCAAGTACAACGAGATGAAATATCTCAGTAAAACAACCTGGAAAACTAAGGCGAGTACATGGTGTAACAGAGAGAAAGAGGATCGTTGAGGGGTATAACTGAGTTTTGTCCAAAGAATGCTGACTTGGAACCTTACTGTACAAAATGCAGGATAAAAGGAGGGAAAATGTTCGTCCAGCCAGGGAGCGACATGTGCAAGATCAATCATCAGGATTCGAGTTCAAAGGTCGAATCTTCGTTTGCTCAAAACCCGTTTCTGTGACTTTTCTGGCTTGCGTATCGACAAAGGTTGGTGCACAGGCATATCGTCGTATAATAGCGTCGTCTGAGGAACTAAGGGCTGAATGGGTGGCAAGGTTGGTTGAGGAACACCCTGTACACTACGTTTCCGAAGTTTACGACCTTGAGTCATTTCAAGATCTTCAGCACGTAACTGGCTTTCAATGTAGGGGTCCAATGCCGTCGGAACAATGGGTGGTGAAGGTGGACGCAGTTGAGGCTGCCAGCTGTGGTTTCCGACATGGCGGGGTGGTTGGTTCGGCTGTGGTTGGTGTCGCGGAGCAATGGGTTGAGAAGTCTGTAGGGGTGTGGGCATGACCAAGCGTTTCGGAAGGTGGTGCGGAGGGGGCCCACTCCTCGAATTTCCAAGATCGATAGACCCGGAGCCACTATGAATCGAGTGAGCGGATGGAGTGTTGTTTTTATCGGGCATAGACTGAGAATAAAGCTTGACCGGTTCATGGACAGCTTGTAGAATATCTAAAGCAGATGGCGCTGGAGCTGACACAGGGAAACCACGATTGTCAACAAACAGTGGTACTTGGTGAACAATGTCAACCATCGGTGGCGGGTTCACGGAATGTCCCGACTGGATAACGGCCCTTCCAGAAAGGTAGGGTGCGTGCTCCTGCGTTAGACTCGGTAGCTTGGGTGGACGACGTTGCTTTTCATCGTACCTGGGTATTTGCATCTGCAAAGCTTGCATCCGTGGTGGTAGTCGGGGATTGCTAGGGCGAGTCCCATGTGTTTGCCCGCGAGATTCAGGATGGATAGTAATGGTGGGCATCGGAGGCAGGTACTTCACGTTAAGATCTACTGACTTCTTGTCTCCGGGTAGATCATGACGAAACTTTTTCTCATCCTCAAAGTTTAAAGGAGGATGTAGGAAAGGTTGAAAGTTCTTGGGATCTCCGTTCGATGAATAATGATCTGTTGGTAATGCGGTATATTCGGGAGGAGCATTCCGAGACCGAGAGGGTGCATAGGTGCGTGGATGGTTATTGTCGTGGTGGTATGAATATTTTTCCGTTGTTTGTTGACGGCCTTGGATGAAGTGGAGGGGTGGTTGAGTGACAAGATGTTCAGCATTAGGCTGCGGCTGGGACGGTGTATGAGGCTGTCGTGGTTGTTGCGGGGGCCATCCTGAAGGATTGGCTGGTATCATGCCGTGGTTGAGCTCGATATAAAAGTCGTGGGGTAAGATTTGCCCCGGTGAAAGATTCAGGGAAACGCCAGCAGGTACGATGGGCACGATGCTACCATCAGAAAAGTTGAGTTTGTGCCGCTGCATCGCATATTATCAGCTTGCAAGGAATTGCCACTAGGTAGAAAAGACTTCACTTTATTTCGTTTTACACGCTGCTGCTGCTCAGGTATTGGCCGAGGCATCGGAATCTAGTTGAGGAAATTAATAGGTATTGCTGATAGCTTGATTTAATTCCACTTGCCTGATATTGACTTCCAATGTTGTGCAGAACAACGTTGTGAGATTGTTCGGGGACTGTTGTTTTGTGGGCTGCCTCGTAGGGGCCATCGTGGTGTAGCGAGAGGCCGATTGGGTTGCTCTCATCGAGTTCATCAATGCGATCCAATTCATTCCCCCGCATGGCAAGTCCTCCGGCTATGAGGCGAGACGCGGATAACGGTGGTGGTTTGAAGTCGGAAGGACTAGTTGCAGACGATCGTTGAGGTTTATTAGGTCTTTCTACAGACACAGGCAATTCTGGCTCTGCTTTATGAGGATTTGAGGCCATCTGGGAAGTGGGAGTCATACTGCGAGCAGGTACTGGGTCTGAAGAGACATTGCGGGAAAGGTCGACCGATGCCAAGACAGTGTCAGGCGGAGACCTGCGCCAAAACATTGAAATGGACTTTTTCTTCTTTTGTACATCTGGGGGCCAGCGAAGATGTGATAAATGAGAATCTGTGGAAGTTGGGGGCGTGGTGGACGTGTGATTCGACGACGAGCTAGATTCATGAGTCGTTGAACTATTATCGTCAGAAAACATTGGGGAAGCAAGAAGACTTGGATGGTCGTCTGGCTTTAACGACCAGGTAGAATGAGTGGCAAAGAATGGATGAACGTGAGGATCTGATGAAAACGCAGGATCATCGTAGTTGGGCATGAGGGTACTGGTGGCAGATTCACCGTGAATCACGGTTAAAGAAAGACCATCTGACCAGCCATGCCCGTTCATAGCACTGCTCAGCGTCTTCTACAGCGTCGACGTCGCAAAGAGTTCACTTCAGGCCTCAGGTTGCGCCCGTGCTCACCGTCTGTCACTTTGAATCGATCTAAATAAACAACGTGTGATGGCCATTTCAGCCCGCACCCGCAGTCTAATTTACGTTCCAAAGAAGCTTATAAGCGGATACGCAAGACCGTCGCCTGGACGCCCTGCTAATTTTTATATCAAGATGAGTGTCATCAGGTCTTCTCTCCCGTCTCCTGACCCATTCCTGGTCAATCTTTTCTCCGCTAGTTTTTCTCAATAAAGCGCCAAGTTTCTCACCCCTCTGAATCGCCGCATGGAAGCTGCACCCATCCTCAGACACCAAACGCCGACGTCGCCTAAAATTCTTCAACGTTTGAGCCTGAAAATAAATCCAAATGTTCTTTATGAAACAGGCGTAAGTACAGACTCAGTTACAACAGAGGTAAAACCCCCCCAAATTATGATCGCGGAGGTAAGTGTTGGTCCATGAGATATCTAATTTTTTCGTGAATGTGAAATACTCTGTGTACAATGTAAATACATCTATCTATGCAACGGAGGCTAACGTGGTGCAAAGTTCAAAAAGCGTTCATGACTGAAAAAAATTGTCAACTTGGTATATTACTCCAAACGACGGCCATAATTTGGTTTCTTGACATTCCCTTGGTCTACAGGGATGCTTGCTATTCCACCTGTGCTTGCTACGACACCTGTTCGAGGAGGCCGCACAATCCTGGAAGCGGTTGGAAGCCTGGAAACCGGCCGCGGAAGGGCGGACATTCCGCTTCGCCCTGTTCCAGATTTTACGATATTGACTGTAGACGTTTTATTGGGTACAACTGCCGTGGCCGCAGCAGTTCGACTACTCGGTATGGGCACAGACGGCGTTACGATCACCCTTCTCGCGCCATTCAACCTGCCTACTGCCACAACGTTTTTGGATTCGGCGTGGCCTGGACGTTTGCATATATCGATATCCGTTATTGGTACACGGCGAGGGCCAAACGCCATATCATTTGTCAGCTTCGATTGCGTAGAAGACGTCAATCTCGTGTGTGTTGGTGGAACTGAAACTGTTGTAGCTGTAGAAGTCGTATTCTGAGCAAGAGGTTGCGAGGTTATTTCTATGGTTGAAACCGCGGTGGTAGAGCCTTCGCTTTCTGCAGAGCTTGCGCTACTTGAGGAAGCTGATTTTTCATGTAAAGATCGTGCGATTCGTTTAACGATCCTCAACGCAGGGACAGCAGGCGGGAGCGTCTGCGCTCTCACCAGGGGTGCAGGTGTGCACAGAGGGATTGGGTTCCGACTGGCGACGGGTCGACTAAAGACAGGTGACACACCAACAGGCGGCTCAACCGAGGTGGGCACCGGTTCTACAAAAGGTCAGAGACGTGTAGACCGGGAAGAACAAAAATCTTTATACTTACTACATGTTTCACTTTCTTCCCGTTGGCAGGGCGATTCTGGACTTCGGCTCGGCGTTGATTGCGAAGAAGGCAACCTTGAATCAGAAGATTCCTCTGTGCCCTCTACTGCAGAAGGCTGGGAGGAGGGGGAAGTGCTGGCAACATTTGTTTCGAAGTCTGGATGTATAACCTCAGCAGCGTACTTATGAGGTTACAGACAGTTTTGACCAACCTTGTTCTGCATGGCAATTGTCACCTTCCTCCATATCGTCAAGAAACGAACTCAGGCTGCTACTCGTCGAGAAGAACGATATCTTGTCGTTCAAAAGGTCAAAACTGGCATCTTTAGACTGTAGTTGAATCTGAAAGGCTGTGCACAGGTCGATAGAGTGTCGATTACTATTTTGTGAGAATGTATTTCCCCTAGGCCGCAGGTTGGCGTTAGGGAGCGCAACCGGATTGATTAGGGCGGCAACCGGTGAAAGAATAGTGGAACCACCTTTTGAAGATATCGGGAGAGGATCAACAGTTACAGTTGGTAGTAAATCCACCTCGTTCAGTGTAGTTATCTTGAATTGAGGTTTTTTGTCGTGACCCAGATCCTCCTTTGTTGGCTGAGCATCGTTTTGCATATCAAAGGAAATGTGGGGCTGGAAGGGGCTGGCGAAAGATTGCCCTCCAGCATTGACAGCGTTGATTACAGAGGAGAGCGCCGAAGTTTCGGTAGGAACAACCATCATAACTTCGGGTGTTGAAGGAACTTGTCGTTTGTATATCCTCGACGGCGCAATTGGGGTTGGGTCGGAAATTTCAAGTAGAGGTGTTCTAGTGGTAGTATCTGCCAAGGAATGTTGCTGCATTCGCATCGGCGTTTTGAGAGTGGCTAGTATCAAGGTTTCACTGTCGTCGTCGCACATATTTTCGTCAAGCTCCTCCTCTTCTGTGAGCATGACATGCATTGTTGAGTCATCAATCGACGTATCGCCTACATCGACTAGCCTGCGGCTAAGCTTCACTGGACTGGAGCTATGACCGCTCCGTCCAAAGAAAGAATGGTCAGAAATGAACGGTTCTTCAATAAAGGAATTCTCCTTGTCCGAATTTGAAGAGGCAGCTGTATCGCAGCGGGAGCCAGATGGTGCAAGAGGGTCAAAGAGATTGAGGATGCTCCTGCGTGGTTGCATGGTCAGTTGAAACTGAAGCCGTGTTTGGTTTTATTGACGCGCCTAGTATAGTCGACCTTGGCCACTTGTAAACGTGACCGTGATCATCTTGTTCTTCAGCCATTATGAACGTGTCGACTGTGAAAGCCGAAGTCAAGGCTTGGGAGCGCTCCTTTAAAGCAGACAACGGTCGAGAACCTAATGTCCAGGATATCAAGGATTTTCCCGAAATAGGTCAGTATATCACTCTCATCTTATACAGATCTCATTGAATACCTCCAGCTGCAAAATACAAGCTCTACAAGAAGTTAGCCAAAACTACCCCTATATGCTCTGCAGGTTCCTCGTCTCTTCAGAAAACTCCCACCACCCCACCTAAACCCACTCCACATCCCCATCACCTCACTCAACCTCGCCTCCTAGAAATAACCGCTCCTCTCACAAGTTTTAATCCTTTTTCGCCTGAAAAGAATAAATCGAAGGGGAAGGCTTCTCAAGCTCAACCTTTTGCTACAAAATTTAAAAGTCCATTCAAACCCAAGCCGAAAGCGCCGTTTCACGACCCTTTCCCTGTTCTTGATTTTAGCAAACCTTCAACTTCATCGCAGACACCTCCCGACTCTCCTTCTATCGCCTCTGATCCCGTAATTAAGGCTCGCAAGCGGCTAAGGGGTGACCCCGTGTCGCCATCTCCCAACAAGGATAAGCGACGGCGTGTTGGCTCTCAGTCAGGGCTTCTTTTGATGAAGAATTCACCCGAGGACTCTGACGATGATGAATCTCCTGAAATCAAAGCATTGTTCATTTCCGACTCTCCAGTGAAAGCGCCATCAGGCGCCAAGTCATTCAAACTTCTCTTTGAAGAAGTGGATGGTGCGAAAGATATTTCTTTCTCTGGAAGGCCTACGATCGGTCGTAAGAGGGCACCGTCCGCCCTGCGTGGTCTGTTTGGAGAGGCTTCAGCTGCTCTGTCTGATGAAGATAGTGTCGAGGAATTCAACAGCAAGATTCAACGAGGGCTTTTCAAGCCACCACCACCGGTCGTTGATTCTGAGCCAACTCAACGCGTCAGGAATCCAAATGTACTTTCGAGCAAACCAGCGAAAAGATCTCTAATCGACTCGGAGACTGAGGACTTCGATGCATCTCAAATATCACTTCCTGACGGTGCTGTCCTTATCCCACCTTCACCCCCTCCTACCAATCCTTTCGCAAACCGACCGAATCATCCGGTAAAGGAAAAGGCGAAAGCGAATTCGAGTCGCAAAAAGGCCAGAATTCTTGACAGCGGCTTGCTGGGAGATGAGAATCCCGATGACTTCGACGAAACGCACACAAGTGTCAAGGTTATTCACCGTACAACATTGCGCTCCATGTTTCATTCAATCACGGATGATGAGGGGTCCGATCTACACTCGGAATTTGGATTCTTGCATGACGGTGCACCTCGTACTCATCGTGACCGAGATGTAGAGCTTAATGAGCGAGGAGACGAGCTGGAGATCCACCTTCCTGATAGATTGCGCCATGTGCTCGCAATAGATTCGACTGAGTCTAGAACACGGTTTCTACGTGAGGAGCGGATGGTAAAACAGCTAGTTCTTGGCCAAAGGCTCGACCATTATGACCCAAGTAAAGGGGGTGAAATCTGGGACGTTGGTGAGAATGACATCAATGTTAGTGATGAGCAGGAGAAATGGGTAGACGATGAAGACGAGGACGATTGGGAGGGTGAGCCTGTTGCATGGGCTGTCGGAGAGTTGTGATCGCATTGTATCTTATTATCCTCGTCATGTCACTTTCATCCGTAAGAGAATAATTATATAGACCATGCATCTTTCACGATGCCCGCCAACTAACCAACTAATTTCAGTGACATAGCTCTAAATCTCTGTGTTCTTCTGTGACGTCGAAAGGTTCTGAGCGCCGGTAATGCAACCAATTTGCTGCTGCTGCTATCCAGCGAAACCTCCTTTGAAAGAAAGCCACATCATTTTGTCGATTGCCGGTGATTTCCGAGCTCTTTTGATATTATGTAACAATGAGTTCACGTACGAGGACGCGTCAGACAAGATTACTTTTGAGTTCAAACCAAGTCTAAACCGATGTCGGACAACAAGAAACAAGAAAAGGACTTCACAGTTGAAGTGGACGCCACTCTTCCTGAAGTTGACAAACTAATTAACGTGTGTACTTGCTTGCTTCTTCTTTCCGTGGTGCTCATTTTACGAGCAGTCAGGTAGCCTCCAGGATGGACTCGATAGAATCTTTTCGTTGGAGAAGCAAACTAGAAATGTAATTCCTCATTCGCAAACCTTGAATCATCTTACATGAAATTCATCTAGGCTGCCGATCTAGCATCGACTACGAGACTTGTCAAAGCAGCAGCTGAACACTGCTATAAAGCTCAAAATCTTGACCTTCTCAACTCCACTATCTCCCTGCTGAGCAAAAAGCATGGTCAGCTAAAGGGTGCTATACAGGCATTAGTGGAAATGACGATCGCGTGGTTGGATGAGATAAAAGGAAGGCATGGGGTGGCTAAGTGGCTGGAGTTAGTCGAGACTCTCCGTGTAATCACTGAAGGAAAGGTTTGCACTTTACTCACCAGCTGTATAGGATCTGGAGCTGAATTCTCTCGTCAGATTTTCCTTGAAACTCCTCGTGCTCGTGTTACTCTACAGCTTGCGCGTTACCACGAAGGACTTTCATCGGTTTCGAGCTCTACAACGATCTCACAGAAAGAATCGCTTCAAACTGCGTCTGATCTTCTCTCCGATCTGCAGGTTGAGACGTATTCTTCAATGGACCGTCGGGAGAAAACCGAATTCATTTTGGAGCAAATGCGTCTTCTAATCGCTGTCGCCCGACAGAAAGATGCAGAACAAGGTAAAATTGGAAAGGACGCCCTGGGTGGCGGTGAGGCAGAATGGGTAAAAGTGAGAGTCGGAGGCAGAAAGATCAACGAAGAGTTTTTAAAGGAAAAAGACAACGAGGTGACTTCTTATTATCGAGTTCGAGTTTGTGAACGTCTCGGGCTGAAGACAGGTTCAGGACCTCAAACTCAAATTTTATGACCTCATGATCCAGCACGCGCTTCACCAAAGTAGCTATCTAGATGTCGCCAAGTACTATCAGAAAGTTTGGGAAACGCCTTCAGTCAAAGATGACACCGAAAACCAAGGCCAAAGAGTGAGTTCCTTTAAATCCCAATATAATTCTATTCACCTTCCCCGAGGCTCTGGAACATATCGTCTACTATGTCGTCCTTGCCCCACACAACAATGAACAGTCAGACATGCTTCATCATCTATTCGTGGAACCTGCACTTAGCAAGTTGGAATTTCATTAGTAAGATGCAATTGTCGTTACATGCAGTTGCCTGCTCAAATTTCAAACAGCGAATTTGTGAAACGCTTCACAACTCGTGAACTTCAGAGCTGGCCTGCCATGGAATCAATGTGGGGCGAGTTTTTACGGAAGACGCCAGTTTTTAGCTCCGAAAAACGATGGGAAGATCTTCACACTCGTGTGATTGAACATGTGGGTTTTCAGCCATTCAACTCGAATTCTACTCCCTCTGAAAACAAAACAAACTAGAATATACGGGTTGTTGCTGAATACTACACAAGAATATCGCTCAGTCGCTTGACGTCTCATCTGGACCTGACACTGAAGGAAACAGAGGAAACGCTTGCACGACTAGTCGTGAGTGGGACAATATGGGCAAGAATTGATCGGCCTGCTGGAGTTGTCAGCTTCCGAAACAAGAGAAGCGCAGAGGATGTCATGAACGACTGGAGTTCGGATATGCAAAAGCTTCTGAGTTTCGTGGAGAAGACGTGGATGGGAATGAATGCCGCGCAGGCAGCTCAGTCCCGAGTGGCCAAAGCCACCTCATAATAACCAGTTTCTTGTACTATCAGCACGTCAATACCTATTTTTTCCCCTTTTATTAGATTTTGAGGTGAATTGTAGTCTTAATAATACGGTAAAGTTAGCGCGCAGGCGCAGCCTGGAAAAGTATCTTTACATTTCCCTCTGGTAGTGCTGGTTCCTGTTCGAGAGGTTTCGTCAAACGTGGTGCGTATGTTGGTCGAACCCCAGCTTTCCACAGTCGAACATATTCTTGGCCTTTTGACCATCCTTGGAGGCCCTCAGTCTTTTCGACAACCGCCTTCCACCGTTTTCGAGCAGCAATCACCCCTTCGTCGAATTCCTCCCTCCTTTCAAACGTGGCCAGGCCCCGTTTCTCCTTGTCAAACGAATGCTCGATCTCGCCTTTCGCAAATATAGCACCAAGATACTCTGCCTCCATCACAGCGAATTTAGTTGCTATGTCACGTTCAGACCGAATCGCTCGAAATTGGGCAACAGCAGTCGCATATGCTTCGGAAAGAGGTTTTCTGTGGTGCTCATACAGGTTGCGGGTAAACTGGACAGTGCTGTAGGACGTGTTAATGCATAACTTTAAGAATTACAAGCATAAGAACGCACTCTTCAGGTGTTGGGTTTCTCCCTCTCTGCCGGAGACGCGTCCAAGTTGCACCCTGTATAGGATGCGGTTCCTCAATGCCACCATTTTCGACGAGTGTAATGGGACGAAAAGCTTCAAACGGATGGTCACGGAAAAATTGTCGACGAATTTTATCCTCGAGATATACAATAGGCTGAGCTTTAGGGTCGTAGGATTTTGGGTGAGCAGGATGAACAGGTTTGACCTCCTGGTCGTATTGTGTGCGTACAGGTGGAGCTTTTGGAGGAAGAGGGAGAGGTGGATATTCCAGTACAGCCTGGTACCAAACAGGCTGTTCCTTTATATATTTACCGCGCATTAAGCGGGAGACCTGCTGGTGAACCTGCGACGCTATCCGCCGCACCATGGTTGGTAGTAGAGAACAAAATTCTGCCTTTGATTTCAAGCAACATCAAATACACGCTTCCGATATCCGACGACTCGTTAATTTATTTACAACTTCGCCCGATTCTCCTCATTACTGGTAGAATTTACCTTCAACTTCCTTGCCTCGTCACGCAGAATACGCCGCAGCTTTAATAATGAATTGTTACTTTTAAAAAATGATTGAGCAGAAATCTTTGAAATACTCACAATCTTGCCAGATGGATTCTTGGGCACCACATCAATAAATTCTATACCGCCTGCCAAATGTTTGTAGGGCACTTTCACATCTGCAACATGCTAACACGGGAATGGGTTTCGTAGCAACAAGTAAGAAGGGCGACATCTAACCTTTGCGATGGCAGCCTTTGCTTGCAAAGCGGCCTGTGCATTACCAGCTATCCGCCGTGCCGCGATCTCGCTCAAGACGACAAATGCGAAAGGAAGTTCGCCACTGTAATCATCGAGAACACTGACTACGCATGCATCTACCACATCAGGATGCGTCAACAGGTGGCCTTCTAATTCGGCAGGGGCGACTTGGAACCCCCGAACTTTCATGATTTCCTGATGATATAATGTCAGTGATGTATGATAGGCCTTTAACATTTTTATCTGTACTTGCCTTGAGACGATCGACGATGAATATATCCCCGTTCTTGATTATCACTTCGTCACCTGTACGTACCCAGCCATCTATGAACGTCTCTTTCGTCCTAAGGATCACAGTTAACAGAGTGCGAACGAAGCTAGAAATCCACACTTACGCTGCCTCATTGTTTGTGTAACGGAGGGCCATGGCAGGTCCTGTTACTACTAGCTCTCCTTGTTCACCTTCCCCAGCCATAGAACCATCTGGTTTGACAACTCTGGCCTTGATGCCAGGTAGAAGCTGTCCTGACCCCCCCACTGTCCCTGTCTTCTGGGTTATGGGGAGCATTGTCAAGGTTGTACACGTCTCAGTAAGACCTACGATTGATAAGAACATGCATAAGGCACAATTAATATAAAATGCACCATATGCCTGACCAATAGCAGCGTTGGGTAAAATTTGGCGTAGCTTCCGCATGAGGTCTCCGCTTAAAGGTGCCGCACCAGACATGCAGTATTTGACGTGACTAAAATCGTAATTGCTAACAGAAGGATGCTAAGGGTGATGATAAGTCAGCCGGGTAAGTGGTAAGAACCTGCATTTCGTACCTTGCAGAGTAGGACAACTTGAGGGGGAACAATCCTAATTGCATACCCTAAGTGGTGGTCCGGCGGAAATGAAAAGAGGAATGCTCACAACAAGTGTGTGACTTTATACCGTACAATACTGTCCAAGAATGTGCTCAGACTAAATTTAGGGACTACAACGATTGATAACTTGATTCGAAGTGGTTAGATGAAAAGGGAATTGACTGAATATCGGAGTATACTCACTCCTGCAAAAAGTAGGAAGTGCAACTGTCGTGTAGAGTTAGGATGACAATTGGTTGTACGATAGACATGAGATCACGAACATTGACGACGAGACCATATATATCTATAGTATAAATATATATGAGTGGCGCAAGTAGGAAAAGACAACAAGGACTCACGGAAGAATGGAAGAACTGCAAATGTGTCAACGCCGAGTTCAACGAAAACGTAATTAAAACGTGCCTGCAAGTGCAACATCCCCAGGAGACGTATATTCATTCTTGTAATTGGGGTCGCAGAGTTTATTATGAGCGGACATCTGTATCACATTGGCGATCACTGAATAATGAGGTATTGCCACAGCCTAGTACATTTCAGATCCAGGAAGACGCTCCATACTCGCTCGAGCCTCACGAACCTTAGGTTTTCCTATATGGTGAAATTTTTGAGGTGTGCACGGCAACGTTCACAAAAACATCTTACCTGTTGTGCCACTCGAGAAAGACAAGAAAGCCAGGGTTGTTTTTGCTTCACCGGGCCTGAAGCGGATCTCGTTGTAAGAGGTGGGTATGCTTCCGCCATATTTGATGAGGTCATCGAGCGTAATACAACTAGAATTTGGTTTGCGAACTGGAGGCTCAATAAAGATAATCCGGTCCGTTGAGAGACCGATCTCCTTCGCAGCTGCTTGCGCAGTGTGAAGAAAGGCTGGATGAATGATGAGTAGCGCCGCTTTGGACACGCGCAGTTGATGAACAAGTTCATCTGTCTTGTAAGCAGGATTTGCTGGCCTGAGAGTGATAAGCGCACTGAGTTAACATTTCTACGCGACAATGGTAAATGACGTTACGTGATAATTCCGCCCAAGGTGTGAGTAGCCCAGATACAAATAGGATAGCCTGGACCAGCGTTGTAGTAAGAATGATTTGTGGTTATCTCTAAGGACCTACTGATATTGTTGGGGCTAAAGATGCAGACTATACGCGGGTTAGCTTTGACTTCAAAGTTCACAAGGTTATCGAGTCTGCGATACCTGTATCACCCTTTCCTGAAAGAAAAGGGGGTCAAGATAGAAAACGTTATAACCTCACGGAATACGTACCAATGCCCCACTTGAGATTGAATGCATTGGCTAAATGACGCGTTCTTTGAGATATCTACGCGGCACTGATAATTTAAAGACGTGGACCTGAGAGATATCAGCACGAAACAGACCTGAGATAGGTGAAATGATTGGCCGGTGGTGTCGTGAATGATCCATGGAGAGTTATCTGGACGACGAGGGCGACCAGCGATGTTATCGTCTAGGATGAACTGGGGAATAGTAAGGTCGTCAGGGATGTGAGGCAAAGGCCCAGAGAGAGAAAGGAATTCAGACATTAAAGGGGGATACATTGTATGAGTTATGATTTATATATGAATATGAATTTAGATCCGTTCCCTCTCATCAAATTTGAACAATCATGGACGAAGACGAGGCTGAGCTCCGCAATCCGTTCCCCTCGCCTCCCTCGCATTATACTAGCTATACATCTCATAACCTTCGTCTTCTTGCGCTCCTTAAGGAACGTGCTTCAGATCAACCCGACGTCAACCAGCACGACGTTCTCTCTGACCAGTCTGATGTTCCAGATTGGCCTCTTACTAAACTAGAAAAACCTCGCATAGACTGGATTCTTGAAGATCCAGAGCCCTACTTTGAAGTTTTTGGTGACCGCTGGTTTGTGCGCATTCGAAACCCTGCAACTTTTAATCCCCCTTGAACCTCTTTTACTCAGGTAAAGGAGAAGATACCCTCGTTGGCTGAACTCGGTGGCAACCAATTATATCCTGCAGATCACAGTACAGGTAACGTTTTGCGACTTTTATGCACCATTTGCTCTCTCTAAAGCCGTGTAGATCGACGTCCTGCACTTCTAGGAGTTCTACGATCACTACTCGTCAGCTTCTCTTCCTTGGCCTCGTCCCTCCTCGCGCCCCCTCCCAGCACGTCCTCTAATGATGCACCCGACTGGCAGCGTAATGTTGAATGGATAACAGTCTTGAGTCAGAATATTATGGCAGCTGCAAATGATTTGCGTCCAGTACAAGTATGCTATCTGTCTGTACGCCGAAAGACATCTCGACTCACGTCGAACAGGCAAGGGAAAATTTAGAACTAATGATGCGGCGACAACTTGATCTTCGAAAAAGCGAAACCAAGACCCTTCACTCGTACGCTTTTCGCTGTTTCAATTCCTGCGTCCTTCTAAACCTTTCAAGTAAATGCGACGCACTGGAGGCGAAGCTCTCTGAATTGCATAAATACACAGATAACTTACCTGCAAAAATATTTTCAACAAGCACATCGGATGGTGGTTCGGTTCGTTCGTCTAGTGGTCTACTCGGATGCAATCAACTAAGTCACTGGAAAAGATCCAGACCTTGACAGAATACCATGATGGAACTTCTCTCGGGAAAGCTGATATTCCATCGAAGACAAATGTTCTTCAATGGGCGGAAGAAGTTCGGTAGGTACTAGTACTCGGCGCTATTGAGTAGAGCGGATTTTTGGATAAGATACATATCGTGGAGCAGAGCTCGAGGTCACTTGATAATAAAACCCTAACCCCAGCTAGCAATCATAGCTCATACTGTAACTTGACTGTAACAACTTCACCTCACGTCTGCACAATTGCCAGCAAAGAGCGCGACATGTCTACAAAGCGAAGAATCGGTGTTAGCATTGCATCCACCGAAGCAGCTCGCCGGCAATTAATGCAACCTGTTACATGCTGGGAGAAGGTGTGGGTTCTCCCAGAAAACGGCGCGCCTGGTTCTAGCCTCAAAATCTACAAATGGGTCAAGACGGACAAGGCGCAGGTAAAAAGAACGGCTTTACGATATATACTCAAGGGACTAAACGACGTATACAGCAATTTAGTGACGATGAAGGCGGCGTGGATGAGCCATTAGTTCCGCTTCCGGACGAACCGGAGGTCGTAGATGGTGATGACGAAGAAGAGGTCCCTGAAAATGGTATAGAAGAAACACAAGCTACAGAGATCGTCGAGACAGTGCAGGACGAAGAGTCGAAGCCGCCCTCTCCAAAACCGCAGCTGTCCATGTCATTGCAAAATGGTACAGATATAGAAGGGGACACGCTAGACACGTCTCTCAAACCAATGGATGAAGACATGGGCGTTGAACTTGGTCTAGGAGACCAAAGTATCACAGGTTTAGATATGTCAGGGCTTGGCCCAGATGGCCTTGGGTTGGAAGATACACACAATCTAGCACAGCTAGAAGGAGTGGATGTTCTCGTAGGAGGGCAAGCCATGGACGACAGCACAGATCCATTTCAACCAGTCGACGAATAAGAAGGATTCATTGTCTTGAACACTACACGCTGGCGAGTATTATTTTCAATATGTCAATTTCTTTGCAATTGAACCAATCTATAGTATCCTCAATTTACTTTGGGATTCTCACGTTGAGAAGAGGTGTGATACATACGATATCACCCCACAGTGGTGAGCGCTTGAAATCTCAGCTAACCATGGATGTAGCGTTACGTATACCATATGTCCAGATGACTTTCTGTCTAGATTATCGATGTCGAAATAGAAGCCACCTGACCGACGTTCTAAGATACTTTGCTGCGAGGCAGCTGCGGACGGCTTCTATTCAGACGCCTACCAGCAACTATAAAGAACGCGACTGTTCTGATCAATTGACTCAACGATGAATCTGCGAAACGCCATCTTTCATGAATACCGCAATCCGGTCTTCCTCACACTAATCCCATGTCTATCTTTTTTCGCCCTCAGTTCTAAGCCGAGCCCACTACCAATCGTCTTCACTCTGACTGCCTTGCTGGTGTATAGCAGGCGGTTATTTACAGAGCCTTCACAACGTGTTTTCACAAACACAGCAATCGTAGCTATCGCTATCGCTCTTGCAGGAGTACTCGCGAGAGCCTCGCCTGCGCTCAACGCCCTCTCCACCAGTGGGGTTTCCATCCTGGTCCTCAGCATCCTGTCCCTCGTCACATCTTCACTGACAATAGCCACCGTTTATATTGATACACGTTTAGGCACACATCTTCAAGGTTCTTGGCAACGACTCACTCTTTTCCCTGCACTATGGGCGTCCCTTTGGTTTGCAGTTTCATATAAAAGCCCCATAGGCCGTCTTACAGCGTGGAGTCCCACGGAAGGCGGAGGTTTCTATCAATGGATGGTCCCTTTCACAGGACCTGCTGGCAACGACTGGTTTGTAGGTGCATGGGCAGTTGTGCTTTCTCAGGCCATTGGGGCACGGTACATTGGTGACGACGAAGATGACAGTGAAGCCCTTCTGACCTCACAAGTATCAACTGCCCCTGTTATGCAAACCAGGCGCTTCTCCGACAAGAGCAATTCGTGGCTCTTCGCCGCTTTACTGGTAGCGCTCGCTGTACCATCTTTCTTCCTCAGCAAATTTCCCCTTGCAGTCGTGGCAGGACCAGATATTACCCCGGTGAGCGTCGGGTGTGTCTTGCCTCCTTACAGACGATACAAACACCACACTCTTACTCTTGATGACTATATTGAGGAAAGCAAGAAGCTCACCAACTCTGCAAAGTTCCTTCTGTGGCCAGAAGGTGCAGTAACCTTCAATTCTGAAGCCGAATTAAGTGAGGGATTAGCCAGAGTACGCGAAGTTGTCACCGGATCTTTCGTTGGTGTCTCGTTTGAAGAAAACTTTGGGGACCCCAAAAGTGGAAGACCAGGTTCCCGACGTAAAGGGATTGCCATCGTTTCGCAAACATCCACCTCTCCTGAATTGATATATTACAAGCAACATTTAGTTCCAAGTACGCATTCAAATCTTTCCTGGAAATTGTTTTGACCCAGTTTTTGCGCAGTCGCCGAATCCTTTTCCTTTTCGCATCATGAAGAATCGCCCAATATCACAACGTTCCTTCTGGGACCTCCCAAGGGTTATAACAAGACTGAGTGGGTGCCTCAAGGTCCACCATACACTCGTCCCCTTCCCGTGACTGCTTCAATTTGTCTGGATTTCGCTTTCCCTTCCTTGTTTTCAGAGCTGCGAACCAAGCCAGCACTGATCCTTGCGCCTGCACGCACCTGGGACATTGCAATAGGCACCTCTATGTGGCAACAGGCTAGACAACGTGCGGAAGAGCTGGGAACCATAGTTCTATGGTGTGATGGAGGGGACGGAGGAGTCAGTGGCATAGGAGGAGGAGGCTTCCAGGAATTCATGCAGGTTGGTCTTGGTTCCTGGGTCAAAACTATTGGAATACCGTATCCGTTCGACGAACGGCGAACGGTCTTTGCGAGCTTTGGTGATCTTTCTCTTGTGATCTTTTGGCTGCTGGTCTTTGGTAGTACGGCCTGGAAGCATATCCATTTCGGACCCTTTAAGTCCTGGTATCAATTGGACAAAGCACGGAATTATATCTTCCGTGTGTGGCGAAAGCCTGCGATTCCTGAAGGGAATCTCATTGACACTTGAAGTATGAATCGAATCGTCTATAGGAAGATGTGTTATAGGTTACAGATTTTTTTTACGAGAATTCAAGAGCAGACATTTGATTTGATTCAGACGCCTCGAGGCAACACGAGTTTGCCGCATTGATTGCATGATGACTGGACTTTGTCTTCGAACATCCACTTTCAAACGTGGTTCCACGACGTCTCGCAAGTTCAACTCAAGACCTCGATAGAAAACTGCTTGTGTAGTTGGCCAACAGTGGAGGCCTAGGTTTCAAGTCTTCCCTTCTCGATTACTCTGGACACAAATTTCCTATCTACCCTTTCTTCCTTGCCTGACTTGCGATCTCGGTCTTCAAGAGGCATTTCACATTTCCTGTCGCTCGAGCATAGGACACGATATCCCACTCTTGTCCCAACAATTCTTCACATAATAAAATCTATATTTCCCCTGGCATTCCTGGACGACAAACTCTCAGCTGCCAACATTTTCAATCACACGTCATCCATTTTCTTGGACATCACATTTTGGGATATCTCTTACAGACTTGGGAATAGGTGGGTTATTGAATTTCAATGATAAGATGGTCTGGACTGACTCACCCACCACCCATCTCTTCGCCAATGACTTAGCTAGGTACAACTTTTAACGAGAAACGATAACAAGATTCTGTGAATATGTTTGCGCAAAAACAATCCCCTCCCTTGCGAGATTTGGCGGACTATGGTGGAAAACGTACAGATGTCGTTGATTTTGGTGGTGGGATTGACTATGGTGACCATCAATGGTTCCAAGATAAACCCACTCGACCGACCGTATGTTTCCCGTCAATTTTACGTTCAATTCGGTATTGACGTTAGTACAGCCTCCGCCACCTCAACCAGAATACACTCCTGCGCCAGAAGTTATTAGCATGAATGATTCGTTCGAGTACGCCTTAGGTTCCGCCCCAAACGTGCTGTATGCGCGTTACAAGCAATACGGTCAAGTGTGTCACCAAGCTCTTTGATCGATAATTTTCTTACTTTTCCCCCAAAAGCTGGGAGTGTTAGGCTGGTGCTCGGAATTTAGTGAGCTCATCGACGGTCTGAAGGACCTTGGTTTCCAAGGAAACATGTTCACGACGACCCGTGCTCAAGCTCTGGAGACTTGCTCTCTTTTGCTCAAACTCCCGATGGAAATTGATATGCAACTCATCGTCATGTACCTGTCGGGCCAGGTGAGCCGTCTGCGGTACTTCCTGGATAGCGATACTGTTTGGGAGGACTATCCTATTCCCAGGTTCCCTGTCCATCCGCCCCAAGTTTCCATTCTCAATACATGACAATTTTCCTCCCTTCACCTTTCTCCTCTGTAACAGTATTGTATGATTTGTAGCACATACTAAAGATCCCTGAATAATAAGATGATCTACATCCTCGATAATGATAAGTACATGTTAGGGAATACAAATAAGGTGTTAAAAATCATGCAAATGGTTATATCTAGAAAACCTGATGTGGGTCCATGTAGAGTTGATGACGGGGTATCAAATGAATTTTAGTAAAGCCAGTGCTTCGTCCAATGCGAGAAATTTCCATCGTCAATGAGTGATCCCAGTGGAAACGTCCAAGTCTGAAAGTGGATTAGTTGTACATACGAGCAGAGATATACGACTTCTGATCAGATGCAACGGAATCGGTGTAGATGCGTGAGCGGGTCTGGCGATGGCTGTTCAAAGGTACTTGATGTGCAACCGTTGGTATGGATGATGAAGAGGAATATATAATGGGGGGAGGTACAGCAGGCATTGAATGATAAATTGAGTGTTGAGGGGGTGTTTGTACAACAAATGCGGTGTGGCTGGATCCGTACGGATTTGAAACGGCAGGGGGAGTGACAGTCGGCATCAAAGGGGTGTTATGGTTGGAGGGAATCGTAGGAACGGTTGCAAATCCCGTAAATTCATCGCCCTGCATGCTACGTGCCTTCCAAAGGCGCTCCATATCCCAAGCTTCCTTTGCGCGCATAGCATTGATTTCATCTGCGGAAGGAATTTGTGATGTGGGGCGAGTAGAAAGTGAGGGATGTCGTGCAAGAGGCCGCATCGCGGTGGTATCTTCAAGGTGAGCAGTAGTGACAGGTAGAAAAGGATCAACACTGAGCGATGTTGGGAATGTTTTGAGACGGGTTTGCGTTGGCGTGTGCTGTTTGTCTTCTGGAAGAAGCATAGAGGCTTTGGGGTCATGTGGCAGAAGAGATGTAGAGATTGTAGGCTCTCTATTATCAGTTTCTCGGCCTCGCGAGGAAGACTGCGTCAACCGCTCGGGTTCACTCGAATTTGAGTCCCCTCGACTTTGTTGTCGCTGTCGAGAATCTTTGTCGGAATGTGAGGGGTAGCTTTTACTACTCTCGTGCTTCCTGTCGGATCGACCGCTCTTTTCCCGATCTCGGTGACTCCGATCTCGAGAATCACGGCTCTTGTAGTCGCGACTAGCATCTCTATCTCTAGAATCACGGAAAGATTCCTTGTCCCTGGAATCCCGGATGTGTTCTCGTTCTTGATCTTGGTCCCTAGAATAGCGAGCATGGTGGCTATCTCTGACGGCATGAGTGTATTCCTTTTCTCTCGAGCTGCGGTGAGGATACATCTTTTCTCTCGACTCACGGTCATAGTCCTTTTCCCTTGAGTCGCGATGATGTTCTTTTTCCCTCGAGTCGCGATGATCCTTTCCCCTCGAGTCGTGATGATCCTTTGCCTTCAAGTCGCGAGGATAATCTTTTCCCCTTGAGTAGCGATGATGTTCCTTTTCTCTTGAGTCGCGATGATGTTCCTTTTCCCTTGAGTCGCGATGATGTTCCTTTTCCTTCGAGACACGATATCGTTCCTTTTCCCTCGAGTTGTGATGATATTCCTCTTTCGAGTCGCGATGATGTTCCTTGTCGCGAAAATGATGGTGATTTCTTGATTCACGAATATGTTCCCTGTCCCTGGTATCTCGATCATAATCTCTATCTCTAGAATGGAGAACATGGTCCTTTTCTTTAGAGTCGCGAACTCTAGCACTTCTCCGATGATCCCGATTTTTGGAGTCGTCATCTCCGTCTTTCATTGCATCTGGGTCTCTATAGCGACGGTCCTGGACCTGGTGTGGCTTTGACGTCGACTCCTTGGAAGCCTGTTCCTTGGAACTTGGAGACACCTTTTTCTTCATTTTCTCGGAGCCCACAACTTCCCAATGCTCTCCCCCAGCAACGATCATATCATTAGACGCATAAACATTTCCAGAGGGACTTCGAATGAGCCTAAACGTTTCCGTTTGGCGGGCGGGTACTTCAACGGAATGTGTTGACGGAAGTGGAGGTGGGGGATTATTCGGTGTGACAAGCATAACCTTGTCTGCGTCAGTGTATGGAGTAGGCGGATTGGCCAGGATTGACGCAGCAGACAGGGGCGTGCTAGGGGTGACATGGAGTGACTGCGAGTCTTCTCCAGGCTTTCCGCTCGGAAAAGGTACACTTGAAAAGACAGATGTAGGTCTGACAGTGGACGATGAGGGTTGAAAGATTGAGGATGGCTGCGGTGAGATTGTGTTCATGAGTGGCGGAGCGGGTGACGGTGTATGCATCAAAGATATTCTGGTGTGCGCAGGTGATGGACCAGGGGCATCTGACCCGTGAACTGAGCGTAAACTCTCAATGCTGAGGACGGAAGAGGAGACATCGGGCGGTTTTGAATTTTCTGAACGAGTCTCTGACTGCTGTAGAGCCTTAGCGAATGGCTGGGGTAAAAAGAAAGAGGACGTTACAGGCACTTCGGAAATTTCATCTTCGCATGGCTTTGTTGGAGGTGTGGCAGGTCGAGGATCTTTATCTGGGAGTGCTGGAGGGCTCGATCCTAAGTGGTGCATCAGCGGCGAGATAACCTGGGGCGGAGACTGGGTTTGTGAAAGTGACTCTTTAGTTGGTGGAAGAGGTAGGGGTCCTTGAGCTGGAGTCGTCTCATCTAGGGTAGATGTATCGGGGTTGGCAACTGTCAACCGACCGATGGAATACGGAGGTTCCAAGGAGGCGATGGAGGAAGAATCGACTTCTTTGGCTGTTGCGTCCAAAGGTGGTTCTTCGACAGATGGTGGAGGGACGCGTTTAGGTGCCAACGAAGGAGGTTTCTGGGGAGATGGTTGTCTAGTCTGGACAATATATTGACTAGGAGCGTCAATAAGAGCTGGTTCTTGTGAAATACCAAGTTGCCAATTGTCGTCGTGTGCAATGGGTTTTACTGGATCTGGTGATGATCTAGTCAAAAAGCCAAATTTCTTGGCCAAGCGACCAAGGACGCTTCCTCTCTTTTCTTTTTTTGAAGTAGCAGGCGGAGCCATAGATGAGCCAACTGGTGCTGCAGCGACTGACATGCGCTTTGGAAGGTCGGAAGCAGAAGGTCGCGTTTCCAAAGGAGTTGTCGGTAATGACGCTGTTTGGTGAAGTCCTCTTTCTTGCGTTCGCGAGGGAGGAGGAGCTGTACGTCGTTTGCTGAGCTTTCGAGGGACCTGAATATTTTTAACCTGTAGATCTATGGCCGACATAGACTGTGATAAAGGTGAAGGTACAACGGTTCGACTTGCAATTTGATCCATGCTGGACCGCCGTGTTCGAGTGTGTAGTACCTGTACGATAAAACAAGATATAAAGCGTTGACCTGGGATTTGAGAAGTCACTTACATCCTGTACATCGGCTGAGATGGGCCCGACGAGTCCGATATCGTACGGAGAGCGATGATGCCAATTTGTACCCCAGGGGTCAGTTACGTCCAAAAGATCAACCACGTCATGAGCCGTTTCAGACAGTTTACGCGTTCTAGGTCTGTCTTCAACGCGTGTCTGCGACGAGTTTGGAGTTGGAAGAGGAGAATTCGAAGGAGTTCGACTGGGACCCGCGATCCGCGTTGAATCCTCTAAACGGTCTTGTGAAGCAGATGCAATTGGGGGAAATGAAGGAGAGAAAAAAGATGGTGGGCGTGCTGAGGGAGTAGTTTCTGAGGGAGGAATGAGATGATGATTCTTGTACCAACGGGGACCAAGAGGGTTGTGTATAAGATAGCGCGACTTGTCAGAGGATAATGGGACGGTTTTCCAAGCATCCTTGTTGTGCGTCGTAGGCAAATCCCTCGAGTCTGGTATGATAGAGCGCGGAGAATTCATCGGCAGGATCCAGTCAGGTTTGTTGGCGTCCTCGTGGTTGACTGGAATCCTTTCCTCGTCCTCTCGCCGTTGCTCGTCGCGTCTGTCAATGCTTTGTTGTGGTTGATGGGAGCCTTGCACAGGTGGCGGCGCCGATTGTGCCGTCCCCGATCGCTTAAGCGATTTACGAGCCCAAAGTGATGTTCCTGCATGCAATTTCTTGGATAATTTTCGTTCCACAATCTCCTTTCTCTCCATGTCTTGATAAAAGGCAGCGAGAGCCTCTGGCGATGACACAAGTGAATCATCCCTTCCTTGCGACTAAAAATTGAACAATATATCATAAATTATCCCTGTAAAGGACTGGTTGAACTCACCTCTTCGAATGGCTCTGCAGCATGAATTGGATGTCGGTACTCTTCCATCCAAGTGGATTTGGTTCGAAGTACAAGCCAGGCTCTTGAGAGAAATTCGGAGAATTGCAAGGCTGGTTACAATGATGGCCACGTGCTGACCTGCAGGCAGTCATCTGTCCAGTGTCCTCAGCTGTACTTGCGGTCCATCCAACCATGACCATTCATTCTGTCTACTAAAAATGATTTACAAAGTAGCAAGCACATATTTAGGTTGTAGTAGAGCCAATATCGGTAGTGCACGGGGTCTGGTAGTCAACCATCTAATCATCCCGATTAAGAATTGATCGGGTCTTTCTGAATCTATAGTTTTTTTGACCACCATGGGTGTCCGCATTCTGCTTCTAGGAAATGGCGGCAGAGAGCATGCTCTTGCTTGGAAACTATCAAAATCACATCTTCTGGACTCCCTCTACGTCTGTCCCGGGAACGGTGGAACTGCTCTAGAACCAAAAACGGTCAATGTTGACCTGCCTCCATCTGACTTCCCTCGTCTAGTCGATTTTGCCGTTGCAAACAAGGTTCGTGAAATCTCATGAGATATTTTCAAAAGTTTTTAACCTCCACAGATTGATCTTGTAGTACCTGGACCAGAGCAACCATTGGTAGATGGAATTGAGACCCATTTTCGGAAGGGTGGGCCACTTTTTTTACAAGTTTGCATCTGAGGTCACTAAAATCATCATCCAGTGGGAATCCCTGTTTTTGGGCCCACAGAATTAGCTGCCAGAATGGAGGGATCAAAGGCATTTTCCAAGGATTTCATGGCACGACACAATATTCCAACTGCAGCATATCGTGTCTTCACAAACAAACAAGTCAATGAGGCTATTGATTATGTTCGTACATGCGCACACAAGGTCGTTATAAAAGCCAGCGGCCTAGCAGCTGGAAAGGGCGTGCTCATTCCAGAGACGACAGAGGAGGCAATTGCTGGACTGCAGGAAATGATGGTGAAAAATGTATTCGGGGATGCAGGTCAACTCAACCCATCGAACGATGTGTGGCTACTGAACATGCACTTACAGGAAGTGAAGTTGTAGTGGAAGAGTTACTCACCGGGCCTGAGGTCTCGGTCCTCGCGTTCTCCGATGGATACACCATCGTTCCTCTTCCGGCTGCTCAAGATCACAAACGAATCGGCGAAGGCGATACTGGTTTGAATACAGGTGGTATGGGAGCCTATGCTCCTGCTGGTGTCGCTAAACCCGCTATAATGGACCGAATCATGAAGGAGGCATTGCGGCCCACGATCGATGGAATGCGACGGGAGGGTACGTTTTTTTTTCTACCCGCCTTTTCCAAGGGTTTCCTAATATGCTAGGACAGGGTTTCCCTTTGTCGGCCTTCTCTTTACCGGCTTCATGTTGACGCCGTCAGGACCTAAAGTATTGGAGTATAATGTTCGATTTGGTGATCCCGAAACAGAGGCATTAATGCTTCTGCTAAACGACGAGGTGGATCTAGTCTCGGTTATGATGGTAGATAAACGATCACCTCTTTACTTCTTGTGCTCAGTAAACTTCTCAGGCATGCGCGAAACACCACCTTGATTCTGTGCAAATAGCTGTTCGACCTGGCTTTGCTGTGTCGGTTGTACTCGCTTCCCAGGGTTATCCCGGACCCTACCCAAAAGGAAAGGTCATTGAATTTTCGCCCGTCCCATCGAGTGTGTCCATTCATAACTCCCAGTTTTCATCCAAATGACTCAGTTAAACATTCTAGACGTCGTTGTGTTCCACGCAGGAACTTCGAAAATTGGTAATGACATTGTAACTTCAGGTGGACGTGTCCTGGCAGTTTCCGCATATGCACCATCCATCGAAGAAGCACTCGAGGCTGCATACGTCGGGGTCGATTCCATTTCTTTTGAAGGAAAAACTTTCCGACGAGATATCGGGCATCGGTATGGTCACGTACGTGTGCTAATTTCACTAGCTAACTTTACACACTGCAGTGCATTGGACACTACCCATGATGCGGCTCCTGGTCTGACGTACGCCCAGGCAGGTGTTTCGGTCGATGCTGGCAACGACTTGGTTGAGCGTATCAAGCCCTATGTTCGCTCAACTCGACGAACCGGTGCGGATGCAGAGATAGGAGGGTTTGGTGGCGTCTTCGACCTCAAGGCTACTGGATACAATGATCCTGTTCTTGTCAGTGGAACCGACGGCGTGGGTACCAAACTTCGTGTGGCCGTTGATGTGGGCATCCACGATCTTGTCGGTAAGTTGCCCGATGTCATGGTCGTTTGCATGGACTTGAATGATATTTCTTTGCAAAGGCATCGATCTTGTGGCGATGTCCGTCAACGATTTACTCGTCCAAGGAGCAGAACCTTTGTACTTCTTAGATTATTATGGATGCGGCAAATTAGACGTGCCCGTCGCCGCTCAAGTGGTCAAAGGCATCGCTGATGGTTGTCGTCAAGCAGGATGTGCATTGATTGGTGGAGAGACTGCGGAGATGCCGGGAATGTATAGCGAAGGTATGCAATTAATCACCCTCCTGAGCGTTTATCTAAATCCTAGATATAGGTGACTACGACCTCGCTGGTTTTGCAGTTGGCGCTGTCGAGCGAAATAGAATTCTTCCAACTGCAGACATCGCAGCAGGTGACATTCTTCTAGGTATCTCGTCATCGGGCCTGCATTCGAATGGCTTCTCGCTTGCAAGAAAAGTCGTGGCTGTTTCGGGGCTATCCTATGATTCGCCATGTCCATGGAACACAGATGTCACTCTGGGACGTGCGCTGTTGGAGCCAACACGTATTTACATCTCGCAGGTACTTCCTGCGGCACAGAGCGGTCTATTAAAGGGCATGTCCCACATCACCGGAGGTGGTTTCATCGAGAACATCCCCAGGGTCCTCCCTCAGAACCTTGGCTGCTTTGTTGATGCATCTACATGGGCGCTTCCACCAGTCTTCAAATTCCTTGCCCATCACGGCGGCATTGCCCCACTGGAGATGGCAAGAACTTTCAACAATGGTCTTGGTATGGTGATCATCGTCAGTCCTGATAATGTCGATGCTGCCATCTCTGCCCTATCAAAGGGAGAAGGAACTGTATATAGGGTTGGGGAGGTGACGGCAAAGCCAGGTGTAGAGATGCGGAATTTGCAACATTGGTCATCATAACAAGAAAACGACAGAGTTGAGAGATGGGCAACAACAGGGCAACAATACTATTATAACACAATGGCATATATATAAGCCCATGGGAACATGGATGTAAAAGTATGGCAGCAGTAGAACAAGATGTGCGGGTGCGTCGACCAGAGATCTACAAAGAAGACTAGCACACTAGGGTGAGAACTAATAATATTTATGTATGCGAGAACGAATGTTCTGTGAAAGAAGCAAAGGGGCGGTAGATGGAGGTGGAAAAATAGAACAATGCGGTAGATAGAATATATAGATAGAAGTTGTACTTAACAGTGCTGTGAGAGGAAGCTGAGACAAGAAGCAAATGAGGGAGCTGCATTACAGAGAGATAGGTGCCATAGGCAAGAAAATCTAGAATGTCTGCGGGGAAAATTTTAGGCCGAAAGAGCAATTTCTTTTGGCAGTTCAGGGGCTGCGGCAGCAGCAAATGAGATGGGCAGTTTCGCTGGTGCTGGCTGATTGTGGCTCGTGGCAGTCGGGAGACTCTCTGACGCCAGCGCATTGATTTCAACCTGGGAAGCGATCGGCCAGGATTAGCACAGGCTTAACAAGATAGGAGCTTCAAGCTTCATTTACCTTCGCAGCGACACCAATGTCGGCTTTGGGATCCGGTGATGAACCGCGAGTACTGGAATCTTTTGAGCTGGTATCCTTACTACGGAAAGGGGCTGGCGCAGACAGAATTTGGGCAGCTGTTAGGCCATTTTGACCATGAGAAAAACCGTTCAGGCCGGTATTTTTTGTTGGTGGGGTGATAGAGCCCGCGAGGACGGGAAAATCGTCGGCGTTGGGGACACGTTGTTTGGGTGGTGGCGGGGGGCGTTTCTCTGAGCGGCCATTTGGACTGTGGTGGTTTTTACCTCCTTGCTGGTAGCGCGGACGATTTGTGTCTGCTTGGTGGGAACGACCGGAACCTTCAGCGCCGTTTTTCTGGGCAGGTGCATCCTAAAAAAATGAGAGGGAGGGAAGGAATGACATGATTGAAAAACTTACATCACGAACGCCTAAGCCCCCCATTTTATCGGTGATGTGGTTGACATTGCCGTTGTTAGGTTGTCGCGGTGTTCTGGGACCACGGCCAGATCCTGAGAGGTACTGTCCAGGCTGAGGAATTGAGGTTTCGGGTGTTACATGAGGATACCGACAATCATCGCTTGGAAAAATGAGTAATGTATTGAGAAACAAAGAGTGGTAGAGCATACCCATTTTTACACCGTCCAGCAGGGTAGAACAAGCAAGGAGGCTTGCGCGCAGTGCCGTTGAACGAAGTACGTCGTCCTCCACGACGACCTGAACCATCACGGCCTGAGTGATGATGATTGGAGATAGGCGTATCCTGCAGTTTCACTTCACCATTTTCGTGGGGTACGCCGTTCGGCTTAGGAGGGTAGGGAATAGAAGTATCATGCTGTAAAAAAGGTGGAGCAGAAGAAGGGATGTTATTGTACATGGGATTGTGGGGTGCGATTTGATGATGAGGAGGAGGAAGTGGAGATACCATCATGGAAACAGGAGTCTGACCTGGATGAGGGTATGCATTGGGAGACAACGGACCATAAGGAACTGCTGGGATGCCGTTCGGACTAAAAGGCTGCTGAACTGGCAAAGTTACCTCAGCAGAAGAGGGGAGAGATTGGTGAGGTGGCGGGGACATTGGATGACTACCATTAGGTGGAAATGTGGGAGGGGGGAAATAATTGGGAGGATACTGGGGAATATTCATAGGGTCGTAAGGAGCGGTATAAGGAGCAGGAGGAGGTAAAGAGCCCGGATAGTACTGTTGAGGGTGGAGGAACATACAAGATGCTCCGTACCGACATGCTGGGAAGTAACGACAAGGAATAAACCTCGCCACGTCAGGAGGTGGTAGGTTGCCAGCACCACCTGGATGAGCATTCTCCGAGCCAGATGACGGTGGTGGTGGAGGCGCATAGAAAGCAGTGCCTTCGGGGGGAGCAGAAGGGTAATAAGGGTATGGCACAGGTGCATTTGTACCATACTCATACGACTTGGAGGAGTCATCAGAGGAAACGGTGGCAGCCTTTTGACGCAAGAGTTCAACGAATGCAGGGTGAGACGTGTACGACTCGGGCAGGCCTTGGCTCGATGCATTGGTGGGATCAGCACCTGCGACAGCGTCAAAACCAGTTGGAAAAAAATAAACGACGAGCATACCTTTGTCAAGCAAAGCTTTTACGATCTCAATGTGACCATTTCTGACGGCCTCGATGAGGGGAGTAACGCCAAACTGGTCTGCACAGAAGTGAGGAATGGATTGACGACAAGTCAGTCGAAACAACGAACCTTTTTGTTCGATGTCGATGTCGGAGGCATCGTTGAGAAGGTCACGCACGGCGTTCGCGTCGCCAGCAGAGCACGCGTTCCAGAGAGCAGAGACCATTTTAGGATTGTGAGGGACAGTGAGTGGAAGTTGGTGGCAAAAAAAGAGCAGATTTTGGTGAAAAGAAAAAAATAATGTGTGATCGATCTCGGCCCGAGGGCCCCGTTTTTCAGAATTATTTACTACAACAAAATAATATAATTTCTCTATTCAAGTCCAAGCTTCCTCAACAGTTGTCGCGCTGGTCCCCCTGCAGTTGGAGGCAATTCCAACTCCCGCGAAGGAGGTAACGACATCAGCTCTTTGACTGCTGTTTTAGCATCTTTACCTGCATTCATGGATCCCTGTCAACTCCGAACATCAATGTTGCCTCACAATCCACTCACCATTGTATAATACATCGTAGACCTTTCGGCACAATATCAGGAAAACAATCAAACAGTAACCCATCACTTACACTGCTGGCAATCGGAGCATTCACCCCAAGTTCATCGATAATCTTTTTCACTCCTTTCGCCGTCGAAACACCCTCCGCAACGCTCCCCAAAGTCTTCGTGATCGTATCGAGTGTCTCGCCTTTTCCTAGTCGATACCCCACTGTATAGTTTCGACTGTTTGAAGAACTACATGTCAGAAACAAATCGCCAACTCCTGCCAAACCAAGGAAGGTCAGTGGCGATGCGCCATAGGCTGTCCCTATACACGTCAACTCTGCCAGGCCCCTTGTTATGATCACTGGGCTTTTGTCAGAGCCATTGATCGCGTCTAGAAGACGTCACTTACTTGCTCGTGTGTTGTTTTCGAACCCCAGTCCATCTGACATACCCGACGCGATCGCATAGACATTTTTCAAGGCCCCCGCCAGCTCAATACCTATCGGGTCGGCCCCAGTATAACTGGACATACATTCCATCAGTTCAAGCCGCGAGCCAGCGTCGAATAGAGCGGCTCACCAACGGAAATGAGGTTGATGAAAGAGGACAGAAGCTTTGTTGGCTTCCGACTCTGTAAACGATGCAACAGAAACCGACGTTGGTTGCCGTTCGACGACTTTTATGTGGGTCGGTTTATTGACCACATCCACGAATCTTCAATTTCATAAAAACACTTACTTTCTTTTGCAAAAGATGGTCCGGACTGGACGAAGGCTCAAACCCGACTGTGTAGTAAACGGAAATAAAAAACTTACTATAAAAGTTGCAGCTTTAGCTACTTCGGCACCACAGGTATCAGCAATAATCTCCAACGTCAAAGCATGAGTTTCAATCTCTATTCCCTTGTTCACGAAGATAAGCAATGGCATCTTTTCAGGATTCAGTCGAGGGTGTAGTATTTTCAGGTTCTCTCTTTGAATTGTGATCGTCTTTTGGCGGTTTAAATGAAAGGTGTATCACATACCTGAGAAACTGTGTAGGTATCGCAAATAATAACACGTCCATCGTATCTAGGAGCTTTTGGGTCGGCATCTCTGGTCCTACTGCGGTGATGTTGGATGGAAACTGATGGTCCCGAAGGTACATTGGGTTCCGATGATATTTATTGAAATGGGATACAATAGACGCTTCGCGTGCCCACATGTAGACATCGTGCTGTGTGTCTCCTAGATGAGACGCAAGGCAGGAGCCAAAATTTCCAGAGCCGAAGATGAGAACACGAGAGTATTTTGAATCGGGAATGGAAGCCATGGAGCGGGCAAAGGTAACGACGGAATGACTTGAGGTCAAAGGACGAGAGAAAAGAGAAGAGCACAGGGAGAAGGCACGCGAGTTGAAAGCGTGTCGCATGCACCTCTTAAAAAACAGGTGAGTGAGGTCACGATCAATGTCAGGCAATTTATTGAGTTGCCTATTTTGGAATTGCGCGTAAATCACGTGCGCCACGTTACCAAAGCATTGAGTTTTGTTCCACCCCATCCACTCCAGTAGCTTCCGTCTTTAAAATGCCTACACAGGACCGCACGAACGAATTCAAGGCCTGTGTCGACTCGATACGCAGTCGATCTTCAATACCTGCTCGTGATTCCGAAGCAAAACAACGCTTACTTCAATCAAATGCCAGCGCTAGCGGCAGCAAGAGCGACTTCTCTCGCATGGCCTCCGCCATCGGGAAGGAGATCAGCGGCACCTCAATAAAACTTAACAAACTTGCACAATGTGAGTGTTTGAACGCTTCACGTGTCTGATTACATTGGCGAATTGTGTCTAGTGGCAAAGCGCAAAACTTTGTTCGATGACCGGCCTGTGGAGATTAGCGTAGGACGTTCCTGCTTCATAAATTTTTCTATCATATCTAACAAAGACGTTTAGGAATTGACCTTTATAATCAAACAAGACATTGCGCATATAAACAAGGAGATTGCTGCTCTTCAAGCACACCGCAAGCAGCAGAACGCCCAGGGGGCAAACAAGACGATAGAGGGAAAACAAGTAGACGAACATCACAATAATATCGTTATGATGCTACAAGGGAAGTTGGCGAACACAAGCATGACCTTTAAGGATGTTCTAGAAATACGAACGCAGGTGAGCGGTTACGATGAATCAGCAGGACTGCCTTATTTACCCTTCAACGATCAGAATATGAAGGACTCTAAAGACCGCACAGAACAGTTCATGTACTCTACAGCTGCCGCTGCAAATTCTGTACCTTCAAGTTTGTTTTCACTTGTATTGATGATGTATCCTCTTCTGACACATTTGTAGAGTCACTCCTTTACAATCCCTCTAGAAATGATCCCATGGGAGATGGTAGTTCATCACGTTCTGATGCTAAGGGCAAGGGCCGCGCTGTGCAGGACGGGGACCTCCTGGCGCTGGACCTTACTTCGGCAGAGGAAGGCGCAGGTTCGCAGGCTGCATATCAACAAATGCAAATGATTGAGCAACAAGTGCGTCCTGGTTCACACTTTGGAAGCTTGTACTTATGCGTTGTGTCGCTCAGGATTCGTACATTCAGTCCCGCACAACAGCCATCGAGTCCATAGAATCCACTATTGCGGAACTTGGCCAAATATTTACGCAGCTTGCCAATATGGTCGCAGAGCAGAGAGAAACTGTGCAACGCATTGATGCAGATACCATGGACATTCAATCCAATGTCATGGGTGCTCAACGAGAATTGCTGAAATACTGGGGCAATATGGTCAATAGTCGTTGGTTAATGCTGAAAGTGTTCGGAGTACTTATCATCTTTGTGAGTTCTTGTTCATGTTTTAGCATCAATCATCTCACGCTTGTTAACCGTAGTTTTTGGTTTTTATTCTGGTTTCGAAATAAATGGGCGGGCCCATACATACTTCCTTCAATCATTTATTGGACTCTGGCACACTAGCTGCACAAATATGATATACACATTTTATTTCCGGAATTTCTACCCAACTGGAATTGCATTGACACCTGTACCCCATGCTTTACCATTCGGCTTGGATTTTGAGTGATTTTTATGCTTTTGACCACCTCTATGCGTCTCGCCATCATCGACCTCGTCTACGGTCCATGTTCTACGTTTGGCATGAGTTTGTGTAAGGCCAGATGTAGCTGAGTAGCGTTGTGGTTTGTCGGGTGGAGTGGGTATCACTGTGTTATCAGAAGCGGCTAACTTTTCGACCCTTTCCTTCTGTGGCAGGGTTAGTCGACCTGGAAGAGAGTTGGAAGAACAGGAAGACTACGAACTCTTTCGTCATGCAATTGCTTATTGCGTTCTCGGACTTTTTCTAATCGTTTCTCGCTCTTGCCACCACCACCTGCCGTAAGTTCGACGTTGATCATCCGGCCGTCAAGCTCAGATTGATGTAGTTTAAGTGCTTGTTGCAAGGCATTTCGGTGCGTGAATTCTAGGAAAGCGCAACCTCTAGACTTTTTTGTTGGCTTTCCGGTTGTATTTTGGGGGGTGAGGAGGCGTATGGTAGGCGGTGGGTCTGTAAAAGAATGTTAAAAATGAGATGCAAAAGGAGAACAGGCAGACATACCACAGATCGCGAAATGGCTTGAAATGGCTTCAAGCGGAGTTGTATACTTCAGATTACCTAGTCACTTATCTGAATGGCAGTGGAGGAATTAAATTAACCAGCGTGCTCACCAACAAACAAGATAAACCGTTGTTTTGATTTTGAACTGGAGACTACCTTCGTATCCTCAGCACCATCTTCAGCACCCTCCACAGGCTTTTTCCGCTTCGCGGATCGTCTTCCCTCCGCAGATTCGGACGAATTTGGGAAGCTATCCTGGAGTTTCCTCTTTTTCGGCGGTACGACGTCAACAGCCGTGTTCTCTGCGTCCGTTTTGGTTTTGCTCTTGACCAGATTGTCTTCCCCAGAGGCCTTCGTCGCTGATTCCGACTTCTTCCCTGCGACGATCTTCTCCATTTCCACCGAATCAGCCTCTCTAGCAACCGCATCTTGATCCTCCATGATAGGGACAGCATTATCCTCCAAGTTAGGTTCCCCATCTTTTGGGTGTTTGCCACTCTTGCGTTCCCGAAAAGCAATTCCCTTCTTTTGCTTTTTTGTGAGTTTAGCTGGAGGGCTCATGGAAGAACAGAGGAGAATACAGTGAACAAATCTGTTTCAGCCCGTCTGAGGGAAGTGAACAAGGCTAAGAAAGCAGACGAAAGAAAGAAAACGAAAGAAAACAAAACCACGATCAAAATGGCTATTATTGGCACGCGTGGGTAAAAGTGTATTATCAGTATACAACCTTTGAATTCCAAAGCTTTTTACCGTTGCAACCAACTTATAATGAGATGCACAGAATATTGAATGATGTATGGGGTGTCGATCGTACATTCTCTGAAGACTATTCCAACGTCAATCCTCCGACAGCATCACCAGCTCCTTGTACTTCTCGTTCGTCCTCTTCACCCCTTCGATTCATGCCATGGCGAGGCACTGGTCGAAGTATCGGGCTTGCCAGGACCATGGATGCCCTAAGAGTTGGACTTGAGGTCATGCTCACAGGTCGCGAGAGGGCGGTGGGATAAGAACTACTGATGGTCGGCGAGGATGTGGCAGAATTAACAGCTGATCCTGGAATGCTGACGGGAATCGAAATAGGCAATCTGCTATTCCGCCCACCTATTGGCGACCCAGTACTTGTGTGATTATCACGGAGATACGATATGGACGGGGAGACGGCGCGCCGCTTTGAAGCGGTTGGATATGGGTCAAAACGGTCTTCCACTACTTAAAGCGTCAAAACACTGGGACAACATGTGAATCAACCAACTCAACTCACATTTGCGTTTATTAGAACGGACAGCGCTAGTCGAAGGTGGAGGTGTGTATCTCCAATAATTAAGAGGTGTGGACATGGAATTCATCGGTGAGCCAGGGGGCTATACAAGTCAGCACAGTGGTTATTGTAAGTAATACGACCCACCAAGTCAATGTCCATGGCTGCGGTCCCAAGACTGGAACTGACTGAGGTGCTCATATTGGGATCGTCACCATTGACGCTATTAGCAGCCGCTGCTGGTTTTTTTATACTAATGGGAGCACTGGGAGCGAGAGTAGAGAAAGCAAATGGAGTGTCGTCAACACGCTCATCGTCGTCATCGTCACTAGGAGTGTCCTCTCGTTGAAATTCATCTGTACCAGCTTCTTCTGGATATCTGCCGCGGTCTGCAGTTACACGGGGAGTGCGAGGTGGAATAGGAAGTTCTGAGCACGAATGTATGAGTCGCTGAAACGCTGCTTCAGATTTAACCTCATTTTCTTCCGGTCGTGCTTCAGCCAAGATATTCATTATTCTAGGTGGCTTGAGCTGACAAAGGGGTGAGCTATCTGATGAATTGGGAAGCATTTCACGCACAGGAAATGAAAGACGTCTGCCTGGGAGCGATGGGATCGCTTCTTGAACCTCCATAGCAGCAGACGATCGTCTACGGGGCGGTGTCAAAGGAGAACGAGAGGAAACTTTTGCTTTCGGCTCCTCTGACTTGGAAGGTTTTAGCGGAGGAGTGAGATTCTCAGAACTGGCAGAGGAGCTATCCGTCTGCATACGATCCTTATCGCTCTCTAGTTCTTCAAAGGACATATGACTACTTTGACTTCTCCTTCTTGAGTGAAGTGTGGAAGAGGAACCCAAAGGGCTGTGGATTCGACTGTCCGATAGATAACCAGACTTTGGGACCAATAGACTTGGTCGCCGAAAACGCTGTATCAGAAGATTGGGCTCATCGAGAGTCACAGATGAGCTTGTGGCGACCGAGGAAGAGGGTGGAAGAGCGAAATCAGAAGAAGATGTGGCAAAAGAGGGTCGAGATGCATCCTTGGGCATACTTTTACTGAGATAGCAGACAATAGGACCTAACGCACTGTTGACGGTAGCAGCTGAGGGTGTGAAGTCAAAGACGTTGATGGACAATACTTGGCCATGTTCATGTACTTCCATTGACTACCACACATGCACATGCAGTAATATTTGAGTATGAAATTAGCTGTTCCTCCGCAACTGTAACCAATATATTCAAAACTAGTACGGAGGTACTGAGAGTAAAGGTTACACAGGCGTATTACTTCATTTGATGGCCTCTTCAAATGATTAGATATGATCCTAAGATAACATCACGTGATATCAAAATTTCCCTTCAATCTCTTCTTTCTTGAGGCTTCGTGCCCCTCACTTACACTGACAGAAAATGTCGAAACGATCAGCCACGGAAGCAACGGAAACTATTTCAAAATATGCACGTGTTGCGCAGGATACTGCAGGACCCAACTCTAGACATGAAGACACAAATATGGATGAAATGGGCGAATTCGAGGATGCTTGGGAAGATGAGATCGAAAGCGACGAGGAAGTTGTTGACGCAGAAGAAGGAGACAATGACAATGGTGCTATCTTCAACAGATCTCGTTTATAGCTATCAACTGACGTTTAGCAGGAATGGATGTGGACGGAGTGATGCCCCCAATAGAAGAATCCGAAGAACCAGCTCCCAAACCCAATGTCTTTATTCCAGGAACACATTCACTAGGGAAGGACGAGGTTCTTGAAGCAGATGATTCAGTTTATATTATGCGACACTCTCTCAATGTTCCTTGGCCCTGTCTGTCTTTTGATATTCTGAGAGATAATCTGGGTGACGAACGACAGCGCTACCCTGCCACCTCTTATATCGTCACAGGGACGCAAGCAGACTTGGCGAACAACAACGAGATGGTTGTCTACAAAATGAGCTCGCTACACAAAACGCAAAAAGATGGTGGTGAGCATCAACATCTGCTTTCTGGTATCGTATTTTTTGACGACGATGTAGACGACTCTGATGAGGAGGATGAGGAGGATGAGGACCATCTGGATGAGGATCCAATCCTGGATTACCGTTCAGTACCACACTACGGCGGCGTCAATCGAATCCGAGCCCAGCCACTGCCTCCTTCAACACCATTGCCACCGCCTTCCCAGCCATACTATGTCTCGACGTGGGCAGAAACTGGGAAAGTTCACATATATGACGTACGACCTCTGATAGAATCTTTGGATGTTCCTGGATTCGTATACGATAACGCACGCGTCAAAAAACCAGTCTTCACCATCGAATCGCATGGGCGCGCCGAGGGTTTCGCTATGGATTGGGCCTCTTCAGGAACATCTTCTCTTCGTCTATTGACTGGGGACATCCACTCTAAAATCTATTTGACGACTTCGACCCCGACAGGATTCAATGCACTAACTCAGCCTTTCATGTCACATACATCAAGCGTGGAAGACCTACAGTGGAGCCCATCAGAGCCTACCGTCTTTGCATCGTGCTCCGCTGACTGTAGCATTCAGATATGGGATGTCCGCAGTAAAGGGCGTAAGAGCGTTGCCGGCATCGATGAAGCCCATGATAGTGATGTAAACGTGATCAGTTGGAATCGTTCTACTAGCTACCTGCTTCTTAGTGGGGGAGACGAGGGGGGTGTTAAGGCTTGGGATTTGCGAAACGTGAAGAAGAAAGGGTAACGTCCTTCGAACTCTACTTCAAATTGATATATAATATTGAATCCAGGAGCGACGGCGCTGACCCCAAGCCTGTTGCAGCTTTCAACTGGCACAAGGCACCTATCACCTCTATCGAGTGGCATCCAACGGAGGACTCAGTTTTTGCGGCGTCGGGTGCCGACAATCAAGTTACGTTGTGGGATTTGGCTGTCGAACAAGACGATGATGAGACGGGGGCCATGGATGATATGCCAGACGAGGGCAGAACTGTCCCCCCCCAGTTACTTTTTGTACATCAGGGACAACAGGATATCAAAGAGATCCACTGGCATCCTCAGATTCCTGGCACCGTCATTAGCACCTCACGGAACAAGTTCGATATCTTTAAAACGATCTCTGTGTAGTATTTGGGAAGTTAGACCACTATGACACATTCTAGTAGAGTCCTGCACTGTTATTCGCCTTGGGGGCACGGATCTACCAACAAGTTAGACTAGCGAGCAGATTAATCAAATTTGATACCTTTGAGATGTTTTTTTGCATGAGATCAGTCAGTACGGCATACATGTTTCGAAGGTCGAGTACGTGTTGACGAGCAATATAAAGCTGTTTCTCGTCATGTTCCTTCAGAGCGAGCTTGGATATTTTCAGTTACATAAAGACAGCTGGGGAAATCGCGACTTACAGTGTAATCCTCGATGTTAGGATATTTCATGATTTTAGAACATATCTGAGCTCTTGCAAGGTAGTCTTGTCGGGATGTGTCTCGCAGATTATAGGCACTCTCTTGCGCTCTGTGAAGTTCAGCAAGGACCTCTATGAGATGGATGTCTTTAAAGCTCAAATCGGAGGGCAGAAGAAAAAAAAGAGTTGACCTTCTTGAATCTGCACGCCTAGGGATCTGTGTTATACAAACCCTCGCACTCGATAAACTCAGCTTCTTACCAAAGTTGTCGCCACTTCACACATGTCTTTCAGTCATAGTAAATACGCCACAGAATAATGGCACACATACTCTTCAATTCTGGAGAATTTGCAGTTAGCGCTTTAATTTCACGGAAAAAATCTACCAGTTGTCCTTACTTCGGCATTGTTAAAGTCACCCAAAGCTTAAGCTCATCCTGCAAAGACATAATTTTGGTCGTGATAGCCATACAAGGATAAAATGACAACACACGATCATTCCAGCCATCTCCGCACACTCCCTCTTCACCACAACGTGGACTTTCTGGGAAAGATGCTGGTTACAGACCATTAGGCATGGTATTTTCGCATGTTGAGTATCATTATGCGGAAGGATTGCGTCATTTGTGGACGCTTCGCCTTCTCTTTTCCGTTTTTTTGGAGCAGAACCATTTGAAGGTATTTCACCGGGCGCAGGATATACGGTTGCATCCGTGAATGATTCAGCATGGGACATGTGGAAAGGCGAATCAGAATTCAAGGTGTTCTGGACAAGTTGTTGGAGTTCCCTGTTCGATATTTTAGATGGCACAAACTCTCCAAAACGTGCCAAAGACTCACAGAACCTGAGAGTACGTATAAGGCTGCCCTGGTATGCCGTAAAGGAGTGAACGTTGACTTGACTTACCTTCATCGGAAACTTCTTGAAGACAATGTCTTCGCCTGCTTTAGCGATACCCTTCCTGAAGTCCTGACAACACATCTGATAATCGAACGTCAATTTCAGCTGCTGAGTTCACCTACCTCAACCTTGCGTGCTAGACCTTGTTCCATGATGTCAAGACTTCTAAACGAGAACGCGTCGTTGACGCGAAGGGCTAACCGATATTTGGTCAGGTTTGGTCATGACACAACGTCTGATTTTGCCTCGCCCATTGCTTTCATTCTTTCCCGGTACTTAGGGATGACTACACAAGACGAGAATGATGCTATCTCGGCTCTCACAGGTTTCTCCTTAAACCATCTACTTGATGGTTTATCTCTACCCAACAGTGCGGGATTGGCAAATCGGCTGGGTATATCTGGCGTTTCGACGTTAAACGCTGGCCAGATTTACAGTGACAAGTGGGAAGAGGACGACGATGCAGTGGGGCCTGATCAGGGTCAGGACTGGGAGGATGAAATTGATCGAGAGATGCGTGAAGAGGAGGAATCTCAAGAACCTTCCGTCAAGCAAGAGGCACAGTCACCTAGTGGCTTGCGCCGGAAGCAGAAGCGTGTCCGTGTTGTCAAAAAGCTTGTAGAGCGCCCTAAAACGGTCTATGAACGATTTCCGGCATTTGAGAAGGATAAAATTTTGGATTTCAGTGAACTCTTCAAGGGTTACACAGTACGAAAATCTCGGTTAGGCAAAAGACCTTTTCACGGTATGTCATCTATCCACTTCATTTCCTCGCTACGCTTCTCACACTATACATAGTCGAAACCGTATATTCTCGCAAGAAAGAGACACCGAAAGGTTTTTTGGATGCCGTTGTGGGCGATACTAAGCGTCAAGTTGAGAACAAGCGTGTAGAGGATGTTGTATCAGCTGGGAACATCGAATCTGATCTTCGTACAGCTTTGGAGGTGCGTATAAGATATCGAGCCCTTGTAATGCAGCTCCAGATTGCAATAGTCTCGCGATAACACGGAGGTTCCAATCAGTCTACCACTGCATGACCGCACTTTCGATCTCGTCCTTCTATCCAACTGGGAAGATCAAATTGTATATGAGTCGGATCCTTCTTCAACTGGATTCCCACCTCCTTTGGAACACAATCTAACGACACCGGCCAACAAAGCTCTGGAATCTGGCGCGTGGACACAAAGTATAATTTGGGGTCCCAACGCACCGTTTAGGGATTTTACTCAATTAGAGTTCAATCATGAAGACGACGTCAATCCAGAAGATCGCAATAGTAAGTTATGACTTCATTGAATGAAATTTACATTACTGATCAGTTGTAGCCGAGACTGTGCGCCCCCGTAAACGCTTCAGGGCGGATGGCGGCCCAGCTCGGGACAAGTTCAACATATCTAACGATCATTTTTACGAGGTTGCCAAGGAAGGAGGCCGCCATCGTGTGCGGCAGACATTTGGGCAGCTTACCGTCGAACACGCATATCCAGCTCAAAAACTCCAACTCCCCTTTGTAAGTAGCTTCTACCAGCTCTTGGCGTTTGAATTTGCAACTTTAAACCTAGTACAAAACTCGCCTATCCAAACAAGAAGCCCGTTCTTTCCATCGTCCCGCTCTTCAATTTCCCTCTAATATCGAGCTGCGGTTTAGCAAAGTTCGTACTGCAAAGAAAAAGAAGGATAAATCCGGCAGAAAAGTGGGCAAGGGTGGCAACGTCGGTGAAGGTTTGCATAGAACATCGGACCTGAGTTTGAAGGACACAAGCAATTTTGTTTTGTGGGAGTATTCCGTGAGTCACAATAAGTCTACCTTTCATATTCTCTGACGCTTCATTGGCTTTCCCCGTTGTCCAGGAGGAGCACCCGCCCATTATACCAAACTTTGGAATGGGAAGCGCCCTGGTAAACTACTATCGCAAGAAAGATGAAAAGGACGAACATATTCCTAAGGTGCGCTGGGCAACAGAGTTGCTCAATCTCCATTGTTGATTCCCTCATAGTTTGACCTTGGTGTTCCATTTGTTCTTGAACCTCAAGACGATTCACCATTTATGAAATTTGGCTACGTTGAACCTGGAAGCACGACGCCAGCTCTCTATAACAATCTTATACGGGCACCACTTTTCCGACAGAAGGCATATTACACAGATTTTCTCGTTGTCAGGTATGGCTTGTTAGAGTTTTATTCGGTTTTTTTATTGAAGTCTTATTTGCAGGAGTACTGTGAAAGGCGAGACCAGATATTTCCTTCGAGATATCAAAAATCTATTCGTGATTGGGCAAACATATCCTGTTACCGAAGTTCCCGGTCCTCATTCACGAAAAATTACCAACACTATCAAATTCCGCCTGCAGATAATTGCGTTTAAGTTGCTCAAGAAGAGTCAAGGAGAGCGTTTGAAGATTTCACGGCTTATGAAGTACTTCCCTGACCAGAACGAGCTACAGATGAGGCAAAGGTTGAAGGTGTGCTTCGACAGACTGTCGGCTGGAATTAACTGCTGAGTCCCTTGCAAAGGAATTCATGGAGTATCACCGACGCGGGCCACATCAAGGATTTTGGCGATTGAAAGCAGGATGGACGATACCCAGTGAAGCTGACATGTTAAAGATGGTCACTCCAGAACAGGTGGTTTTGACGGAAAGTATGCAAGTTGGTCAACGTCATCTCCAAGACTCTGGCTACAGTCAAGTCGCAGATGTTGCGGACGGCGATGAATCCAAACTTTCAATTGAGCAGCAGCTCGCACCCTGGATCACCACGAAAAATTTCTTATTCGCTACCCAGGCCAAGGCAATGCTCCGATTGCATGGTGATGGTGACCCTACGGGCCGAGGGGAAGCATTTAGCTTTATTCGTATCTCGATGAAGGACATTTTTGTGAAAGCTGGAGAAGACTACGACCAGAAGATTGGTAAGCTCATGTTGTAATACTTTTCAAAGACGAAGGACTGATTTGGTGAAACAGCCGAAGCTGAAAATCGACCCAAGTCTCAGCACCGCTATAATGTTGCGGAGCAGCAGTCCATCTACAAGTCAGAAATCGAGCGTATCTGGAAGGCTCAACACGATTCTCTCGGTCGCAAAGATGAACCTGTTTTGACTGCAGAAGATGAGGCGAGGTATAATACTAGGGTTGCTCAGGCGGCTCAACAAGCGAATCTCCGAGGATCTAGGCCGCCATCTCCCTCGTTAAGTCGTGCATCGTCAATCGACCGCGACCGAGAGATGAGTTTGGGACCCGACAGTCAAAAGAGGGTTCTCCGTATAAAGCGATTGGTTTGTTGGATCTTATCGTCGTGGTTCTGACCGTTTTTATTTATTTATTATTTTCTAGATTGATGGGGTCTGGAAATACGAGATTTTGCGTGATCCTGCTGTTATCAATGCCTATATACGAAGCCGACAAGCCATCGAGGAGGAATCGACGCTTGCTGATAGTTTGGCACCCACAGGTGACGCTGACAAGGACAAACGTGCGAAGAAGAGGTGAAAACAATCTTTCTTCCTGTGAAACCTACAGAATTGACATCTAAATCAGGCTGGAGGAAGAGATTGCCCGAATGAAGAAGAATCAGGAGAGACGGTTACACCGGAAGAACGCAAAAATTGTCAAGGAGGGCGGAACTCCTCTGCAACTCAACCGGCCCATCAAGCCCGACACGACGGTGAGAGAATCTTCGAGTCTACCTGGCATGCGAATCCTTGATACTGACTATGTCTACTTCACTGTTTAGAGACGTTGTGGTCATTGTGGTCAGATGGGCCATATGAGTGAGTCGTATCCCTCAATAGTTTACTAAAGACCTTCTGCTGACTTGAAATTAGAAACGAATCGGAAATGTCCCCGCTGGGCCGAGTTCAACAGTGGCACGGCACCTGCGACGCCTTCAGCCTCGGGCGCTGCTACGAGCCCCCCTCCTGGGCCAATTTCAGCCAACCTTGGCTTCAATCGTGCGCATTCGGCGTCCTTTGGACACCCCGCAGCTGTGCCATCGCCTTTGGCGATGAGTCCTCCAATAATGTCAGGCGCTGATGAAGAGGGAGCGCCGCCAGCATCGTCTGGGCTCAACCCTAAAATCAAGTTGACTCTCAAGCGTTCATGATACGGACCAGTTACCCATCCATCCATCTTTTCCTGTAGTCCCTTCCATGCTGCAAGAAAACTGTATATTATTCTAGTATATTTGTACATCTGATAAAGTTTTTGGGAAAAAGAGAAAAAAAGATATTCAATACGTAGTTATCAGTCAGTACAAGTGAGAAAAAGAGAGAGAGAGAGAGAGAGGAAAGAAGCTTCTAGTCGTCTTCAAAAGCCTCCGGATGCTCGTTTCTAAACTTGTTGTTAATAGATACGATGAGATCAAGAATCAACTTGGCGTGACGTTTCCTGTCTTGGAGGCCGATATCCCTCGTACGATTCTCGAGCTCAATTCTGCCGAGTTCTCTCGTTATCTTGTCGGCTTGGTATGAGCGCTCTGCATTGAAAACAGGTGAAGTGATGGAGCGGAGGCTGGGAAGCACTGTTGGTTCGACGGGTGATGGCGAGCGTGCGGACGAGGATGACATCGTGCTAGGCGATGACGGCCGCGAAGACGTCGAATGAGTATCGAACGATCGATGTATTGGGGGAAGTTTGAACTCTGCATCACCGTCAGTGAGAAGAGGATACAATGAGCCGGCTTTGGATTGAGAAGACAAAGTTATTTTGGCCGGGGGGCCGCGGTGTTGTGGAGTTAAAACTTTGGGTTCTATTGGTTCTGATGGTGATGGACCAGAACCAGGAACAGACTTTAACGGAACAATCGTGCGTATCGATTTTGGCAAGAAATCTGGACGGGAAAGATGCGGGACAGGTGGAGCACCTCTTGAACCGTGTAAAAAGTCAAAGTTGACAGTGTCAGGCATGGATAAGGGTAGTTGAGGAGGAGTTGTGTTGACGGGGGTAGACACAGTTGAATGTGGAGAACCACCTTCGAGAGGAGGGGTAGAATGATGATGATGGTAATGGTTAGGGAAAGAAGAAGAAGGGTGGTGATACTTGGGGGGATGACGGCGAGTGTGAGAGGTATAATCAGTATTGCTGTAGTGAGAGTCGTTGTTGACAGCGGTGGGGGCAGCGTACATGCTGCTGCTGCTGCTGTATTGCTGTGTTGTTGAGGGATGGCTTGACCTGGGCAAATGGTAAGGATTGCTGTTAGTGCTACTGGTACTGAAATAAGAATGTTGTTGATAGGAATTGGTAGCAGGTATTCCAGGCAAGCCAGCAAGACCCATTTGAGTCAGACTGGCGTCATCAAAGTAAGATTCGGGGGAGAATGACTGTGAAATATTAGAAGGGGGTGGTGGTTGAGGACGAACAGTTCCGGCGACGTCTCGACCCAAGGTGACCAGAAATTCGTTTACAGCAGCCAATTCAGCAGGAGTCCGTATGTCGAGGGACACGGAACGTGGATTGAAACTATTTGACGAATGAGAATAAGCGATATCTTCCAAGCGTTGAGCCATCCCTGCAGCAAGTAAGTACAGTAAGTAAATAAAGTTATATTTAGAAGCATTGAAAGTCTCACGTGAATCATAAGAAGGAGCGAGCTTTCGCTTTTTCATGTCAAATAGGAACTCGTCAAAGTAGTCATGGGTTCGTTTGGAACCAGTTGGGAAAGAAGGTGCCGGTTGAGAGTCCCAAGAAGATAATTGCTGACTTGGAGGAGGAGGGAAATGATCGTGAGACGACGAGGACGATGACGAGGAGTCAAGGTCTGGAGGAGGAGGAGTTGATATGACATTGATAGCTGAAAGAATATTATTTAAAGAGAAAATAAATGATGGATGGAAAAACTTGCCATCGGAAGGCGTGGACGAATGAGATTTAGCGCGAACTGCTGCGGAAAGAGAGGGCTTAGAGGAGTAAGATTTTTGAGCAGAAGAGGTGGATTTTTCGTCTGGTGTAGATTCGCCTCGAACACGAGATGCGTAAGCAGGGTCAGCGATGGTGATTGCTTTAGAATGTTTGTGCTGTTGATGATGTTCTTCTGTATGAATTTTTTCATGCTTCTTGAGATCTTGAGGGCGTTTGAATGATTTTTTACAAATCTGGAGGGAGAATGAGTGAGATGACAGGAAGAGAGAGAAAGAAAAAAGAAAAAAGAAAAACCTCGCAGACGTGAGGCTTGAGAGGGGTATGAACTAGAAGATATGTGGTGAGAGAGGGATATGGAAAGATGATGATAATGTATACATACCTCTGAGATGACTGGTTATATGATCACGCTTTGCGCATGAAGTACCGCAGTCTTTCCACTTGCAAGTTAGACATAGATTGTTTGTACTTTTGCGACCAATATGGTCGTTACATAGATGGTTATAGAGAGACTCTGGGTCAGGAAAGGAGAAATCGCAATCAAGCCATTGGCAAGGATAAGCAGGGGATATTGGGTCTGGAGTGGAGGAAGAGGAAGAAGACATGAGCAAGCCAAGGTGTATACAGTTCATCATGTTTTATCCTCAAGAAATGCCAAGTACAAGCCAAGACAATGCCAAGTTGCCAAGTGCCAAGAACCTCTTGGCAATATTTAATTAATTATTTTATTCTCTTAATACCTTGACCCATTCACGATAATTGAAATTTCCTTGTCGATCACTGAACGATCCCTTCAACAACTGGTCAATCTGAAATCCCATTAGAAACATACAATATAATTAAAATAAACTCACCTCTTCATTGGTCATTCTATCTCCAACCTCACTTAACCATTTCCTCATCTCTTCCACTTTAACAATCCCCGTGTCATTCTCGTCAAACGATGAAAACGCCTCAACAAGCTCCTTTTCCGTGTCAAATTCAAACAATCGCTCACTCATCATCGTAAGAAACATCGTAAAGTTGATCCTCCCTTCCTCCATCTTTCCCGTCCTTTCAACTCCACCAGGTCGCGCATTCAAAAGCTCTTTCAACATTCCCTCACTCGCAGTAATCCCTATCACAATCTCAGTACTCCTTCCAAGACAAACAAAAAACTCACTCAACCCACCTAGGCTCGAAAATATCTCTTTCAGATCACTTTCAGTCACCCATCCATCCTTGTCGTGGTCGATCAATTGAAACGCCTCTTTGTACTGCTGAATCTGAGGCGCCTTGAACAATGAAAACACCCCAGATGGCTCCCTTCGCGCACGCGATCTTTGCGACTTGTTCACCTTGGTCGGCGTAACATTAGGCGAAAGATAGTCTGGGTATTTCGACATGATGGTACACTTTAACGTCTGTGTGGCTGTGTCATTCAGTTCCCTTGCCAAGTCCTCCCATAATGGAATTTTGTCCACCACTATCTCTAAAGCCAAGAACTTTGTACAGAGACCGTGTTACGCCGAAATCTTCTTCTTTGAATACGTTCTCCACATCAACCAAAGAACCCAGCTCTTCGGTAGCCATTTCAAGATATATAACGCCGTCGAATGCGCTCCCGTGCTGTAATACAAAGGTGGTTTCTCCTGTAATGCTCTCGACACCAATTTCTTGGCAAACTCCTCTGTGGGCATCGAACCCGGCTCCTGACTTGCGTAGATCCGTTGCATGATATTCGGAAGAAACCCCTTGTACAGCGAATCCTCCGGAAGTGTGTACGACGCCGCGCCCTTGGCAGATATATTGGATTGGATCCCACCTGGTGCTAAATGGAACACCGAGATATTGAACGGCTTGCACTCCATGGCGAGTACATCACTAAGACTTTGCACAGCCGCTTTAGACGCGCAGTAAAGTCCATTCCAAGGGGTGGCACTGCGAATGTATTAAAATGTTGTCATATAAGTAATAGAAGACGAAAAAAACTTGCATTTCTCCAACGATAGAACCAACATTCACGATCACTCCACTGCGACGTTGGGCCATGTGGGGAATCACTGCTTTCGCCATACGTATGATAGCAAACGTATTCGTGTTAAAGTTGGCTTTGACATCATCCATAGTCTGGTCAATCAAAGGACCTGCCAGTTATTTGGTCAAACAAAATGCCCGTGCGAGGGAATATCAACCAACCACGCACCACAGCAGAAATAGCCAGCATTGTTAACAACGATATCAATCTGTCCCTCCTTCTCCACAATGTGTTTTATGGCATTCTCAACACCAGCGTCATCATTCACATCCAAAGCTAACTTTTCAACCGAAGGATATGCAAAGTCGCCGATGGAGTCCACCTTGCGTGACGTTGCGTATACTTTACATCCCTGTTTAGCAAATTCATTGCATCTTGGCTCGAGTAAGCAAGCCGATGCTCACAAGTATATAAAAGCAAAAACGTACAGGGCAAAGCCAATGCCACCGCTGGAACTACCTGTCACTAGAACTACTTGGGGCATGTTGATCGTGGTTGCAGTCAGTAATAGCGAAACCTGATTTCGATCAGAGCTCCAGTGATATTTTGTTGTCGGGTTCCATTGGCCATGCTTTCATGTCTCCACCCATCAGATTTTTTTTTTCCGTCAAAAAGTTGTGAGATGGAGTACCTGGACTTTGAACAAGTCTGATATTTGCGGCCGTCTTCGATCATGTTGGTCAATTGTTGTGTCACTCACTTGTCAGAGTCATTGACGGTTAGTCACACTGGCACAACTGAGCATTATTTCTTTCCTTCCAACTTCCATCTCTTTCTCTTCTTAACACATCTCTACCATCTATTCCTCTCTTTTTCTTCTATCTGCTTTCATCTGCTTCAAAATGTTCATCTCTAGCAAATCTCTGGTAACGCAGGTCGTGTCATCTATACTGTGCTCTGCTCTTGTCGTGCGTGGCCTCGTCCCTGCCCGGCGCGCCACGGTTTGCAATGGTCATGCAGAACTATGTGACAAAAGCTATGGCGCTGTCACCTATGTCGGAACCCACGATTCGTATGCTATTCAGACGGGAACTTTCAATTGTGGGTAGTTATTCTCGCCTGAAAGCTGTTACTCAGCTTCCTCACCCGGTTTTTCTACAGTTGCGGTTAATCAGGATCAGAACGGTATGCGTTCTTATCGTGTCAATAATTCTACCGGGTGCTTAGTAGAATTTGAATCTTAGTGACGACACAGTTGAACGATGGTATAAGGATGCTGCAGGTTCAGGCTCATTGGCAAAATAATGAAATCAGGTTGTGTCATACAAGCTGCGTGAGTCGTCTCCAGCTCTCTCCGATTGCTCTCACAACCATACAGTCCCTCTACGATGGTGGAACGTTCCAAGATTATCTAACTACAGTAAATTCATGGTTGAATGCAAACCCCAACGAAGGTATTTTCCCTTGCACACCTAGCTGGACTTGAATAACCTTCTCCAGTGCTTTCCATTCTCATTGTTAACATCGATAACCAACCTGCATCAACGTTTGGTTCCGTGTATACCGGTGCTGGCGTCGATGCCGTATCATACGCACCCACAACAAGTCCAATACAGGCATCGGCATGGCCTACCTTAGGCTCCATGATTGACTCTGGGAAACGATTGGTGACGTTCATGGATAACCAAGCCGATCTCACAGCCGTTCCATACATCATCGATGGTGAATGATTCTTCGCCTACCAATCCTAAACGAAACCTAATTCTCTTCTACAAGAATTCACAAACGTCTGGGAAACAGCTTTCGACGTCACGGATGCTACGGCTTTCGATTGTGCAGTGAACCGTACAAAGGGTGATACAACAACTCAGATGTACCTGATCAACCACTTCCTCGACAAGCTGCTACTAGGCCAACCCGTACCAAACATTGACCAGGCCAATGTTACAAATGCTGCATCTGGCGCTGGCTCGCTGGGTGAACAAGTCACTACCTGCACAACTACAAATGGCCGAGCGCCCAACTTTCTGCTCGTCGATGTGAGTTTGTCGTTTTTGTTATCTTTGACCAGCGTGGATATTAATTATCATATATTTTTTGAAGTTCTATGAGTATGGCGGTGGCTCTGTCTTTAACGTTGCTGCCGGTATCAATGGGGTCACTTATACACCTACCACTCCGATTGCCACACCGTTGTCGAAGAACACCACAAGTTCTGCAAGTGGATCCTCATCGACCAGCTCTACTCAAGGAAACCATGCCTCATCCATTTCATCTGGCATGTTTGTTTTGCAGTCTACGTTGCTTGCTGCGGGTGTTATTTTTGGCGCTTACGCAGCTATCTAGTCGGATGCTTAACACAGGATACTTTTCCAGGATCATTAGGACATTACTATATCCTCACTAATATACTTTTTTACAACATGGATAACCATGACCTCATCGCTTCCTCTCTAAACGCCACTTGTACACTCGCGGTTTGTACGTTTCGTCATTGGAAGTTTTAGAAGCCTTTCTTTGCCTGCCTTTCCGCGCGTCAATTTCATCTTCATCCTCCTCATCTTCAGAGTCTCCTTCGACCTTCTCGGCTCCCTGTATTTTCTTCCGACCGCCTTTGCCCATCATGAGTCGCTGCATTTCAAACTCTCTCTGTGCGAAGCGGAGTTGCTGATCCCGCTCTAGTCGAGCAGCGAGTTCTTTGAGGAGACGCTGCCGACTGCCGTGGGTGGCCACTTCATTGTCGTCACTATCGTCACCGTCACTAAACGCCTGGATAGGTTGTTTCGACTTTTTTGACTTTGTAGTGGTCTTCCAACCCAAATCTAACCCTTCCTCGTGGTCTATTACAGTATCCCTGGAGGTTGTTGCATTTTTTGTTGGCCGATAGTTATGAGCTAAAGATACAAAGTGGGCATGAGCCACAGGCGAAAGGCGAAATAAGGATGATAATAACCTTCAGCCTCAGTATCCACAAACACTATGTGTTTTCCTTTCCTCCGACTAGGTCCCGAGGGGGAAGATAATATTCCAGCTTCAACCAGGGTTTCTCTTTCTCGTTCTTCAAGATCATCCTCGACGTCTTCATTCATTAGGTCGGGTTTCATCAAATCAGCCATTGCAGTCAATTGGCGCTTGATTTTGTCGATTTTCTGCAAGTAGCTCAGCAACACAAATCATCTGTGGGATATTATTTGCTGACCTTTAGTCCCGATGCGCGCATAGTTCGAACATAGTTTTCGTCTTGAGTTTTAAGAACTTTGACTATATCGGTTGGAAGGGCAACATTGCCCCGATCTTTGATATGAACACCACCCTATGGAAAGAGATTTGGAGGATGTACTTGATATGGAAGATGTTCAATATACCTTGGTCGTTTCATTTCGCATAGAAAAGTAGAATTCATCCTTATTTTTCTCTGCTGCCTTTTGCTTGAGGCGTGTTAACCTGTCCTGTTTTGAATGGTAGTCCTTGGCACGCTTGACATAATCTTTATGTTTTTCAAGGATGCCTAGCTTGCGTCTGTGAGCAAGCTGTGAGCGTTCTTTATGATTTCGACGGTGTACAGAGTTTCTGAGAGAGGAAGTCATGATTTGTGACAAAGAAAGCGTGACAGAAAAGATTCACTGCAAAAACCGGAACCATTTTCAGTCAATTTCCTGTTGAAATAATAATATTATGAGCTTTCAGAATTTCCGACTTGGAGAAGCTCTTCACCAATTACCAATTCCTTCTCATCTCCCTCCTTCCACTTCCTCCTTTTCAGCCACTTCTACCCCTCAAAAACAACCTGGTTCCAACAAACAGCCTTACGGATCTGGCGACGCAGACGATGGCTATACTTTAGTCTTTCCTAATCTCGCTGCTTTTCAGGAATGGCGCCAACAGGAAGAGGACCGTCAGATGGTCGAGTTTGTCAAGGTACTGTTCCAACCCTCCAAATCTGATCTCCTCTGAACAACACCATAGGGAGATACCCATGGCAGTAAAGCCGTACCACCCCGTTTCAAAGATCATACCAAATTGGTTTGCGCAAGACATTCCAGGAGCGGAAGGAAAAAGTATGTCAAGAAACACCCGGAAAGGGTACGAAAGGTTCCTAGTCGCAAAGTATGTTTCCGTCCCAGCATCAGTCTTGTCATCCTCTCTTATTGTGTCGATAGCTTGACGGAGTAGGATGCCCAGCTTCCATTAGCTACAAGACATATTTCGACACAGATGAAGTTCGTGCATGCTGTAGGTTTTTTGCTCACTCCTTACCATGCAAAGTCAACTTAAGCATCGAATGGTTTAGATTCCTCTCATCATTCTCATGAAATTGGACCCGCCAATCTACCTTTCACTCGAAAGGGACGCAAAGCGGCCGCTCAAGTAGCAAAGGAGCAGAGGCCAGAAGCACCCACTGGAGATCTTTCTGCCCATACAACACCAGCTCCAGCTAGTGGCTCCAATCCAGCTGCTACTCACTCATCTTCCGTACCTCCACCGCAAGCAGTCAACTCGTACACTGCGTCCGTGTCAATGATAGCACCGTTGCCTAATCAACACCCAGCTGCGCAGTATGTTGCCCCTCCTTTCTCTTACCATGCTGCTGCTGCTCCGCCTCCGCCCGTCCAACCCGCGATGTCTCTTGATCGATGGGAAAACATGGCTACGCTTTTCAATTCAGTACGCGAGCATGCCCGGGTGTTTGAATATCCAAGTGTAAGCGTTGCGGCATTGGAGACCATTTTGATCAGATTGTATCTGGAGAGCCCTGTCTCACTGAACGCGCAACCTTCGATTGCGAGTGTCGTTCAAGAGACTAAAGGGCGGGCTGATGATGCTCAAATGCAGAGACCACCAGGTCGCTGTAACGAAGGAAATAGCTCAGACGAAAGCGACGATGAAAGTTCAGGTTGATGAAAGACCACGTGTTAGCCTTTGATGACCGCATTGTAATTTACATCAATTCGATATGTTATATAGTCAATCAACAAAAGTCCGATTTCTTCGTCTCTTCCCCTCATGTCTGCCCTCAATTTTGCAAAGCAGGCCTTTCTTCGAGAAAAACCTCACGTAAAAAAAATCACTTTTTATCATCCATTTTGGATCCCTCTAATTGTCTCCAGTCTTCAATTACAGATTGGGTTGAAATCCTCACATCGAGCGGCATCGAAGACGAAGCCTACGACGGGTGGGTGCTTCTTCACTGGTTACCTCAATCCCAGTTGCTCATTAGATCAACAGTATCCCGGAACTTGTTGACGCCATCAACCTTCAAGGTGCTGGGTGAGCCTTGGCCACATCTTATGCACTGGTCGTTTCTTATCAGTTAAATTCTCCAGGCCTGTCGAAGCATCACGAGCATTACGCAAGAAGCTCAAACATGGAAATCCTCATCAGCAATACCGTGCCCTCGTTGTGAGTGACATCTCACAACACTGATCATTATGCCTAGGAGTTGATCGTCCCCCAGATTCTGAAAGCCCTCGTCGAAAACTGTGGCACCAAGTTTATATGTATGAAATGGCTCTTGAACTCTTGCTCAGCTGATATTCACTTATTGATCATACAGCGAGCTTCGCGGATGGACAGCTGACCGACGCCATCAAGAACCTTTCTGCGGACCACAGCGCAGACAAAAAGGTTCGCAAGAAACTCCTGGCTGTCCTGGCGTCCTGGCACGAGCAATTTAAATCCGATCCGTCTATGTCGGCCATCGCAGGGCTGTATAAACAATGCAGTCGGGAGGGAAGGCGCCAATCATACCACGATGTGGCGCATTTAATTGGCATGCCTTTGGAAGAAAAGAAGAAGAAAGACGAAGAAGAGGCCAAACAAGCAGTCAAGAGAGAAAAGGAACAAGCCAAGGCACGAAAATTGGACGAGGAAAGACAAAAAAGACTTCGCCAGAGCCAGCCCGCTCGCACCCCCTTCGTATTCGAGAAGGTGCAGACGATTTTTGGCAAGATCAAGGGTTGATTTTGACATCGGAAGTAGGATAAGCCGAAGGTGCTTGCTAGCATCGTTGAAGCCTCTCAAGCTTCGAGCAATCTCATAAATGCTATCACAGTCAGTTATGTTCTCATATTCTCTCGCAGGCATTGCATCCCCAGTTTGTTGCCCTTTTTAGCTTGTTAATCCCAAAACCGATGATGTACGGACAAACGAACGCGTTCAGGAATGTTTAGAAAAGGCTAAGCTGGCTAGGAAGCCGGTCATCAGATATATTCAGGTGTGTTCCTCAGGTGACATCTACCATCTCAATGATCTCATTTCCACATTCAAACTATACCTAATGCAGTTGGTCGAAAACGAGGAACTGATTGGGACATTAATAGAGACAAATGAGCGCATCATGGGTGCACTCGAAAAATATGAGCAGGTTGCTGCAGGGGGGGCCATAGAGACAACAGATGCATTGGCTGAAGAGCTTGGCTCTACTCATATTGCGTCTCACGATACGGGACGCCGAACTGACGGCTCTCACTCTCTACTTGGCTCGCAAAGCAACGATCGCCATCTTCACCCCGACCTCCAGGACCTAGACTTTGGACCGCTAGGAGCGTCTTCAAGCAATCTACCACCCCCTCTCAAGCCTTCCGCGTTGTCGGACGACGATGATGGGAGAGAAGACACTCGGGGTTCTCTTTCAGATTTTAGCGACTATTCCTCCGACGAAGAGACACACGCAGCGCGCAACGCTGCATCAAAGCAAACTGGGCAGAGTAGCAAAGGGTATACATATACTGGCATGGACGATTACTCCCGAACTCCTTTGAACAGGCACAACACTGGAGACGATCCTTTCGCCGATCCATTCGCTGACGAAGTCACAGTGGGACCATCTAAAAGATGGTGATTTTAATTCTTGGAGCAGGGACAATTCAACCGGTATCTTTATAGAGCGGAAAGCAGAGGAAATGCAAGGCTCTTATGTATATTACAGGATGTATCTAAGTATGGAGTTCGATGTTAGTTATGTAGAGCGCGGATCCGTTCATTTTCCTACTTTCATGTCCATTAAATTTATACTAAACTGAAATACACGGGGGATTTTATTTTTTACACCCATTCGATTATCTGCCTACCATTATGCGGACCAACCCAAAATGGCTTCAGGGTTTCTGGCAAACGAATCTTGGAGACGTCGCCTTGATCATTAAATACTGCCCCATTCTCAATGAGCGCAACGATTAGCCTAGGAACGGCGACTGCTGTTCCATTGAGGGTATGTGCAAATGGATGGGCTGTCGTCGTTGACATTATATCTGTGCTTGGGCTAGGGGGTGGTGTTCGTCGATATCGAATATGTAACCGACGCGCCTGGTAGTCTGTGCAGTTGGACACTGACGTGACTTCACCCCAGTTACCCCGTCCAGGCATCCAGGCCTCTATGTCAAATTTCCGATAGGCACTGGCGCCGAGTTCCTCAGTCGGCATATCCAACAGCCTACAAATTGGGTCAAAATGGTGAGATGGCAGGGGTGCTTCGAATCGTGCACCTGTAAGACAGAGAAAGCCCATCCATGATTTCTTTTTGGGCCGCAACCATTTCAGACATCATCGCCTCACTTTCAGACGCAGTTGTCACAGCGAATAGTTCAACTTTTGTAAATTGATGCACTCGGTATAGACCGCGCGTATCTGTCCCCCGCGCTCCCGCTTCTGCTCGGAAAGAATGGCCAAGTCCAACGACCTTGAAAGGCAGAGCGGTCGTTGGGAATATCTTGTTCGCGAACATTCCCGCCAACGGTATTTCTGAGGTTCCTGAAAGTACCAATTCTGGTGAGGCGGGAGGTGTGTGTAGGTGATACATTTGTTGCAGAGGTGGGTCAGAATTGTCGCGTGGTTGAAAACCGCAACGGTTGGCAACGTCAGAACGAACAACATCTGGGGTGATGATTGGTGTAAAACCTCGTTTGAGGGCAATAGACATAGCGTAATTCGTCAATGCAATTTCCAACAAAGCAGCCTCGTTGAGAAGATAATACCAGGATGATCCCGTTACTGTTGAACCACTCTCGAAATCGAGAAGGTCTAATTTCCTGCATATAGCGACATGGTCTCTTTGAGGATCTGCAGGTATGGGAGTTGGTCCACAGGTAGCTAATGTAATAGCAGCTCCTTCGGGGCCCAATGGACTGTCTGGATGGGTATCGTTGGGTATAGCCAGGGCAAGAGAGAGAAGTTCAGATTCCACGAGCCCAACATCCGTTTCAAGTTGAGTAACCTCTGTTTTGAGCCGCGAAGCTTCTAGGAGGGCTGCCTGCTTAGCCTCATTGTCTCCTTTCTCAGCAGCTCTCCGTATGTTCTCTCCGGCAATTGACCGAGCATTTCTTTTGGCATTGAGGTCATTTTGTAGTCGTTTGTGTTCCGTATACATTCGAGCAACATGATCGATGGCACCTATGGGAAGCGCTGCCTTTCGATTGATTGCATTGTTTGACTTCTTGACAACATTTTCTGCGATGGCGCGGTAGTCCAAGCGAGGGTGAGGTAGACCAGGGGAAGAACGAAGATGTGGAGGAGCTTTAGACGAATATTGACATCTTTTGGCTCGAAGTAACGAGTAAGCGTGGTTCTGTAGGGACGGTTAGATAGATAGCTCACCAGCGAAGACGAGAAAGGGCGACCGTGAAGATGACCGAGAACAGCGAGAAAGCATTTCTTTCTTTCAAGTCGAAATTTCCCGTTTTTTGTTGTGACTTTTGCCTGTGACATAACGCGTTTATTTCGAATTCAAACCGCGTCTGTCCACCTCTAATGGCTGGTGACTCCTCGAAAAGCGCGAATAAGGGCACAGAAATTGCCTACGAACTACCTTGGTATTCTTTTCGTGGACTTAATGGTCTCTTCAATCCGCTAACAATCCCCGAAGGGTAGAGAAATATAGACCGCATGTGCTGGGTGACATCGTTGGAAATGCTGACACCATCGACCGTCTAAAAGTAATTGCAAGGGACGGAAATTGTCCTCATATCATAATATCTGTAAGACGAATTATCTTTATTGGATATCTTGATATCTGAAGCTTTCGCGAAGGGTATGCCTGGTATCGGTAAAACAACCAGCATACATTGCCTTGCACACGAACTTCTTGGAGATGCATACAAGGAGGGAGTCTTAGAACTCAATGCCTCGGACGAACGGTAAGTTGAATGATATATCTTTCAATGGGGTCTAACCTACAAGTTGCAGAGGTATTGACGTCGTTCGAAACAAGATCAAAGCTTTTGCGCAGAAGAAAGTAACCTTGCCTCCTGGTAGGCATAAAATTATCATTCTTGACGAGGCGGATAGGTGCCTGTTTCCCTTGCAACTTTCTCGGACCACGTCATTGACAAAGTTCTAGCATGACTGCAGGAGCGCAGCAGGCGCTCAGACGAACGATGGAGATCTACTCTAACACGACACGATTTTGCCTTGCTTGCAATATGAGCAACAAAATAATCGAGCCCATTCAAAGTAGATGTGCGATTCTGCGGTATGCGAAGCTAAGAGACCAGGAGATTCTGAAACGTTTGTTGGAAATCTGCGAAATGGAAAAGGTACGACACCTCCGTTCCATGGAAGTTCCATCCAATGTCCCACCCATTGCAGGTGGAATACAATGATGACGGTCTCACCGCTCTAATCTTCACATCTGAAGGAGATATGAGACAAGCTATCAATAACCTCCAGTCGACGCATTCAGGTTTTGGCTTCGTATCAGGAGACAATGTTTTCAAAGTTTGTGATCAACCCCATCCAATCATTGTTCAGACTGCTATCCGGCATTGCTTGAAAGGCGACATTGATGGTGCTATGGAAAAAGTGAACGAGCTATGGGATCAAGGGTACTCCGCCATTGACATTGTTGTGACAATATTCCGAGTGGTAAAGACTTTCGATGAGTTAGTATCGACCTCCTTTCTTTGCACTTTTGTGTGACTGACAATCGTATAAACAGAATGCCCGAGTATACCAAACTAGAGTATATCAAGGTAAGTTGTATCTACTCGCCTGGGTACTCACTTTTTTCTGACTATTGATTCGAGGAAATTGGTTTCACGCATATGCGGATTCTTGAAGGTGTTGGGACTCTACTGCAGCTTGCTGGTCTCGTGGCACGCCTTTGTAAAATGGTCAGGCATTTAATTTTTCCGTATTCTTCTGCCTTGATTTGACCTTCACCCTAGAATATCAAGCAGGATCTATTCAAAGTCTAGTTTTGCACGCATAGTCTATCTTATGTATTAATATCATACTTTGCAATCATAACATTGGTTGCACAAAGTTCTTGTCTCCGATAGCACCTAGTATATGACGAAGCCCGAGCATATATAAGGCTCCGAGTCGATGACGCGGTAGAAGTCCCTGCCTACAACAGGCTTTTCAATGTGATGGCTAATGTAAGTCCTAATCAGCTTTTCCTTGCATGATGATTGATGAAGGAGCATTCACACTACGGAGACATGCAATGCAATCTCAGTCCTTGTAGAGCGTTTATGGGATGGATGAAAATTGCGTTCATGTGGTTGGCAAATTGTACAGTCCCATTTGCGCTGATCGCCATACTTTATTTCAGATAACATGGTCTGATTGTTCTCATTCTCGAAGGGTTCGGTTGCTTCCTTGCGGACGCATTTCCACCTCAGAGATACATCGGGGATTTGGAGATGTTCCGAGAGACAATGATAGAGCTTGAAATCGATTAATTTTCTGGAAAGGATGATGAGATCCGAACTTACAGCGGTACGCCACGTCATAGCAATTCCAGCTCGACGATTGCTTTGAAATTCAACTTTTTTTGCGCAAGGGATGCAAACAAGCCGGGGGTCCAGTGCGTCCAGCTCGATTGACGTTGTTGTCTGGATACGACGACCATCTATTGCTGCAAAAAGGTTCTGGATGCGGACCAGGGAGCCGGGGGTAATGAAAAAATTTGTGGCTGACCATTTTTGTTGTCCAAACATATAAAACATCATATCTTCGGGGGTGTCAAGTCCGTCGTCGGGCGTGCCATTGTACTTCGGGTTGGAACATTCATGGAAAAGAGCTGAAAGAAAGGATCGAACCTCGCCACATGTATCGCACTTCAGATATGTAAACGCAGCAGGGGTTGTTGACCCAGATACTGGCAGATACTTCGGCGAAATGCTTGCAGCCAACACGTTGATTAATTGCGCCCGAGCATGAATTGTCCACTC
>JABAJW010017917.1:134030-183168 GCA_018855395.1 Arthromyces matolae
CGGAATGGAAAAAAATGCAACGATGGGAAAAGAGAGAGAGAAAATGGCGGACTTGAGAACGAAAATGAAAGCGAAAACAAAACAGGACGGCGTGCTTGTACATGTGTGGTCGGTGGTGGTATAGCGTGTAAGAAAGAGAAATAAGTGTATGTAGGACGCATTTCGATGTTTATGAAAATGCGACAGATGAAAATAAATAATATCGCGATTGCTTTTTTAATGGTTGCGCTTGATGGTAATGTAATGTTTGAAGCGAAAGGAAAAGTTCTAGATGAATGTCTGGATCCAAAAGGCATTACCGAGGGCCCGAGGCATTTGGGTTCCAGGGGCCCCATTCGGTCGGACTTCCCAAATGCACGTTGCGTGGGCCAGATTGACCATCGTTGTGGCCATGATACGCACTACCCATGAACATATTTCCTCTTGCATTGCGATTTTGAAATGAACGAGGATGAGAATTTCTCGCTTGATTGTTTTGGGGTCCGCTTTGATCTCTACTACGCCCCTGATGGCGACGGAAGGAAGGAGCACCTGGTTGACCTCCGTTATCAGTAGAAACTCCACGAAAGTTTGGAATGTTTGAATGTGGATTTTGCGGAGGGTGTGGTGTAGCGTGTTGCTGTTGCTGTGGCAGGAAGCCCTGGGTATGGATCCAAGTCATGTTGGACGAAGAAGGCAAAGCCTGACGGCCAGGAACCGATACAGTCGGAGGAGCAGTTGGGTACACAGGAGGCTGACTGTATGAGGTCCAGTTAGAGACGCTGGAGAGTGAATGCTGCAACGCCGGTGGCACCACCTGTCCGTTGGACATGTACTGATCAAGCGCCTCCGGCTGGTACACAGCGATTAAAGTACCCTGATCGTTCTGAATAAAGCCCGTTGGTGCAAGAGGAGCTCTGTTGTTCAAACCTTGCTGAGATGACGACGTATCGACTGTCGGAGTTCTCGGTGGCTGGGCTGGGTATGGGATATATGACTGCAACAGACGGAGATTAGTTTTACCAGAAAAATAAACGTCACTTCAACACGTACTCCATACATTCCGATTGGTGGCCAAGCCCCTGGCACTGCCGCTACATTCCCCTCGGCGCCAACAGGTCGGGGGAATTGAGGATGAATCTGCGGCTGACCAGGAAGTGGGTAGGGAGGGAAACCGACGAAGGGAACAGGAAATGGCACAGGCGGACCATAAGGCGAAACCCAGGGCGCGGAGAAGTACGTTCCAGGAAGTGGATATGACACTGTCGGTGCGGAGGCGGGAGCAGACGCGGAGGAATTGAGCGAGGCTGACAACGATGGTGCGGCCGACAGTGATTCATCGTACCACTCCCGATAGTTTTCAGATGGTTGTGTACTGATACTGGTGAACGGGGTACTGGGGCTAGAAGATGAAGCAGTAGCTTCGGTGGAAGAAATTTGCGTGGGCTCAGTGCTATCATTCAATTCCTCTTTGGACTTCGAAACCACTGATTCGGTGTATACGAGTGAGTCAGGATCGCGAGTCTCTAATTCCATAGGTAATTCTCCGGACGGTTTCACTAATTGATTTTCATCGTCTGATCGGCGTCCGTCTTGGGAAGAGCCCCGCCCTTCGAGGAGCTTTTCATGGCTGCTGGGACGGCGTCGATGGGAATCGAATTTTGGCTGGAAGGTTTGAACTCGTCCTCGATGACGCCAAACACCTCGTTGATGGTTACAGTCGCGGAGCTGAACACGCATCGGGCGACCTTCGTAGACACGGTTGTGCTGCGACATATGATTTCAAGTTATGAACCGTTACCCGTGAACTGGGGGTCAAAAGCCTACCTCTTCAAAAACGGCGCGAGCAGGCGCTTCAGTATTATTGAACCTGACGAACGCAAATGCGGCATGGGAATTAACTAGAAAAACGTCAGAGATGGGACCTGACAAATGGCGAAAAGCACCCACGAGGTCGGACAATCTTGACATCCTCTAAGCCTCCAAACCGCCCGAAAAACTTCGCGAGTTTTGCTTCGTCCCAGGCACCAGGGCCAAAAGTCTCCAATCCCCCAACAAACAAAGTTGTAGGATCGATTTCGCGATCACGACGGGAAAAATCTCCGTTAAAAGAAACATCTTTCTCGCTGACTTCCTTTGAAGGTAAATTTTGCACGCTATATCCCGTAGTGGGAGTGGGCGGGAATCCGGGGGTTTTGGGTGTAAGGGGAGACCTTCCAAGGGCAGGAGTCGGGGGCATATCCAGTTCTTGACTGAGTTCTCTGTTGTCACTTTCATATCCAAAACGGCTTCCTGGCGTCAAAGATAGCGACAAAGATGCAGACCTGTACAACATAATACGATTAGTTAATCCAAGCTTCGCGCCGCATACATTGAAAATAACCTGCTACGTGCACTCCCAGATTGGCGCTCGTTCCAGACACCAACTTTAGAGGCATCACTAAGCGGTGGAAAGTCCATGTCAGACCAGCGAACTGAGGTGGAGTCATCCTCGAGATAGGCCGCATCATTCTGACTGCCAGCTTCGCTGATAGCTGCACGCTCAGACGATGGTTGTGATATTTCTCTAGCCTTTCCGAGAGTCGAGAAACTCAGCGGATCCGTCGCGGGTAAAACGCGCGCTCGATTAGGCTGAGACTGTTCTTGTTGTACATGGAACGGATACTGTGCCAAGTTGCCTGAAGCCAACGGCATATATGGGGAACGGAGATCGGAGCCAAACGGAGAGGGTTGATGTGCCCATGTAACGGTCAGATGAGGGACGCGCCGAAGAGTCTAGGCGATGGAAAATGAGGTGTCGAAGCATGTCAAGGGAAAGATGAATTACCATCAAAGCGCTGACACAATCATCGCGATGCTCCCATTTAATTTCCCAGCAACAGGTGTCCATCTTGGCAGAACGGGGTGCGTCATGTGGGATGGGGTAGAGCTTCCAGTCTTCAATGACGTCGATCGAGGCAGGATCTGGTGATTATATCAGGATCTGCAGAGGGTAAATCAATCCGAATGGACTTGACCAGCGACGTCCTTGGTCAACGAAAGACGGTTGAAGTTTTCCAAGGGGCCAAAGTAAGAGGCGATTGTCTTGATTGCCTGAGAGTCGTTCACCAATTTGGACTGAAAGACAATGTATTGAACGTACCTCTTCGTCAAAGGGGACGGGATGCAAGAATAGGCTGGGATTGGTAGCAGCGACATTGAGATCGTTGCGAGCATAGTTCTCAGCGTCAACTGCCTCGTTGTTGTACAGTAGAGAATAGTATCTTGATCAGGTTTGAGAAGCGTAAAAATGGAGGGAAGGTAGACCTACTTTGAATTTACAGACCGCCAAATCCTCATGGCGGAGGGGAGATTTAACTCTACGGCTTGTGGTTTGGTGGAGGTGTTATCCAGGCTATGACCTGGGATATGTTGCATAGGAGTACTTGAATGGAAAAAAAATGAGTAGGTTCAGGTTTAACAACGTAAAGTAAAAAGCACCGATAAGAAATCAAGAGAGCTCTAAAAGCCCTGGCAGGCTCGTAGCGGAGATTGCGCCCTAAAAATTGCCTGGGGGTCATAGAATGAAGTGTGTTGATCAACGACGTGGCCGCGGCGGCATCCTAGATAGAACAGGGATTAGAAAGCGAAATTTGGCGCCTGAGTGAATAGAGCGAACCTCGCATTGAACAAAGGCACAAACGCCACCTTTGGAGTCTCGAACAACTTTGATGTTTTTTACCTCGGTATGTTCGGAGAGGTGTTGAGCGAGGAGTCGGGTTAGCTCTTGTTGATCAATATTGGAAGGAAGGCTGGATGTAATTGTCAAGGAGCGAGGAATGATATATTTAAGCAGCTTCAATACCTTCCGACGAAGACACTGGCGTCGTGGGGCATTTTTTCTTCCTTCCTTTTGAGGGTAATGTCGGTAGAAGTATGCTCTGTGGCGTCTTGAGAGACGGGTTGAATGTCCGGCATGGGTGGAGAAAGAGGTGGAGAAGTAGGAAGAGTGTCGAAACGAGTGCCCCAAGTACGCATACGAAGAGATGGTTTAGAGGGCATAGTAGTAGGAAAGAAAGAGAAACGAAAAATTTAACAGGGCTCCTCGTTGGGAGTATCTCTGTATTTTATTTCATTGCGCCATAGACCACGTTTTACAACGCCCGACGTGTTCTTCGATGACTTTGACTAGTTTCCTGTCATGCCAAAATTATAACGAAGCGTCCTCATTCCCAAGAAAGGCTTGTAGTCGTTCAGCTGAGCAAGATTCAAATCAAGGAAGCCAGATTATCCCAGAAAGTATACAGACAGCGTAGAAAAAAAAAGAATTATAAATACGGTCCCGAGGCCAAAGAGGCGTAAAAGTCCAAACACAGAAGCCAATCATCCTTTTTTTTTGAACATTCAACTCCGACGTCTTCTGCCTCTTTCTTCTCTACCATTTTACTCCATGTCTGACGACGGATTCGGTCCTGGTCCGGGCGACGATTACGACTATGATGGTCCAGGGTACGCTATCAATGTTCTAAAAAAAATTATAATCCAGCTAAATAATCTTTCAGATTCAATGAGGATGCTTTTGTGGGTCTCTTTACCGTTTTCAGGCTCACAGACATTTAAACAATCTCTCAGGATGAATCATACGACCTTCTGGCTAATGATCTGCAAGATGGAGAGACACACGTAGGCGAGGAGGGAGCTGCAGGTGAAGATGCTGCTCAACCAAACGGCCTCAACGGTCCACAACACGATCAGGAGATGGTGACCGAGGAATCAGCTCCAGCAGGCGCTGGTCTCAGTGGTGAACGGCAGCCGAACAAAGTCAGAGTAACCACACCCTATCTCACAAAATACGAACGCGCTCGCATATTGGGGACTAGAGCTTTGCAAATCAGGTATCTAACGAACACAGTTTTTTTTTTCTCTGTCTGCTTGTCGCTCTAACACCGTCCCAGCATGAACGCCCCCGTCCTTGTCCCACTAGACGGCGAAACAGACGCACTACAAATCGCTATAAAAGAGCTTTCCCAGCGCAAAATACCCCTGATCATTCGACGTTACCTGCCAGACGGGAGTTTCGAGGATTGGAGTGTCTCCGAACTCATCACCGATTGAGGCCTCGTTATTTTATCCAAACTCATATTTTGTACCAACTGTATCATTTTTTTTTCTTGTCGAGCAATAGTATATCCATAATTTACATATATAGTACAAACGCCGTCGCCCCTTGGATCAATCACCGAATGCGTGATCTAGAAGCCCTTGAACTTGTACTCCGGTCGCCAGTCTTTCCTCCCACTGTCGTTGGGACCGTAGCTTTTACCATCTTCGCAGGCTTCGTTGACTTGGATGCTTGCGTTTTAGTTTTCACCTCGTCCTTGAAAAGGTCAAACATATCATCCTGATGAATCCTCCCACTGTTGCTTGCGGCGAAAAGAGCCTTCCTCTCGTCGGCTTGAAGTTGATTCTTGAGGGGTGACACACGCCGTTTCGAAGGACTTGATTCAAGATCGTCATAGTGTGATGCGCCCTGGGTCCGCTTGCTGGGAGATAACGGAGGCGTCGCAACCTTGCCCTTCCGCGCAGCTATTGCATCAGGCGTGCTCAGCACCATGTCATTCCCACCAGGAGACATCAATGCAGCCTTGGCTTTTCGTACAACCAACGCATCAGGTGTGCTGAGGACCATATCGGCAAAGTCGGGAGGCAAATTTTCTTCGTCGTGATGCTTCTTTGTAACACCTGCTTGACAAATTTCAGCTTTACCACCTATCCAATGGTCGGAGACCAACGCTTACCTTTACCCTTCCTTTTTGGCGTAGACACACTCTTCACCGTCTTGAACCCTCCGCTCATGCTGACATCTCCGTCGGCTGCTACCAAGGTTTGTTGTACCTCCCAATCGGCAGGTCTCATCTTTTTCCAATCTTCAATGACCTTCTCGACCCAGCGATCGGTTTCTCCTTCGATGTGGTAATCAATGATATCGTTCCATTCGGATGCATGAGGTGTCAGGTTCACAAAGATGACTTTGCCTTGCCATGGCTTTCCGGTGGATGGACCTGAACCATGGACAGTCTTCGCGAACTCTTTCACCATCTTACGAAGTCCGTGGACTTTAAGAGAAGTGCCCATGATTATCAGCATGTCGGGTTTGCGACCCACATCAGCAGACTGCATAGCACCGATATCCTCTCCCAGTGGATGTGGCTCGTCATATAGAACAATTGAAGGTCTTAGCGTACCAACGCGAATAGCTCGAGCAGAACGCGCAACACGAGCTTCGACTGAAACATATGGTTAGTCGTTTGATAGTCTGAATATGACAAACAGACTGACGGCGTGAAGCGCATTCGGGGCAAGGTGGGGGCGCGCCTTCTATGAATGTTGCAACGTGGTCGCTCATACAGGGATATTCTGCAGAACAAGACACGCATCGGACACTGTGAATGTCCCCATGAAGCTGCACGTTCTTGACATCTCTAATTCTTATTTTCGCCTTTCCCTTTCCAGCTGTTTTAGCGTTGGAGCTTGAGCTTCCCATGAGGCCCACACGCTCTTCCAACCCGTCAATGTTTTGAGTATAAGAGCGCAAGAGTTTCTTCTTTGTGTCTAGAGTCTTGATGAAGCGGTGGGTAGGTGAAGGCGTGGCTGAATCAATACATTGTTTGAGCTTTGAGATGAATGTATAGAAAACGCTTGTAGATGTGGCATCCCGAAATAGAGACGCGTCGAAGAGGTCACGACCTTTCAAAACGACGTCTGGATATTGTTGTTTGACAAGGTTATATAAACCATCGGCAGAGCGAAAGTCCTGAGGAGAGAACCAAGGTATTAAAAGATGTTTGAGAACGCATATATATGAAACACTATACCGGAATCCCACAGGAGCAAGAGATACCTGCCCCAGTAACGACAACAATCCTTTTGCTCTTTGCTACGGAAAGGGAGATATCTGCAAGGGCACGCCTGGTATGCGCGTTCGTTGGTGCGTCCGAAAGTCTGAGCGTTACCGTCATCGTTTGAAAGCAAACAGTGGTAACGCTGATTTTTCAACAAGTTGTTCTGGATTTGGCCATGTTTAAAAACAAAGGCTCAACGCGTCAGTCACATGACAAACGCGTCAAATTACTATCACACGCGTGATCTACTATTTCAACCCCATAACGGCGACGCTTTTTAAACTTGTTAAATTACACAGTTTCTTATATTGCTTTTGGAATACATAGGTATCACGACCGAGAAAAATGTTTCAATGTATTTAAACCCTAACTTCATGCTCCGAAGAGGGAGTGCGTTCATAATACCAAATCTTGCCTGTTGAGGTACAGGTCGAGGGCGTCGTAGAGTCCAGGGGTTTGAAGGTACCGTATTGCTCCTAATGTTTACGTCAGTCTCTGATATTCTGGCGAAATTGCGGTTGACCATACCGTTCCGAATACATGATTGAAGTACCACAATTCGGACAAAACTGTGCCGTTATGTGTGCAGCCAATGTAAGGTGTTGCACCAACTTGGGTATTAATGGCAGTCGAAATCTGATTTAGCGTGTACGCTGTTTTGTTGGAAGGTATGATCCCAGACCTGTAGTCGAATAAGATTAGAACGATCAATGAAAAGGACGGTCGAAGGAGTTAATTACGCCGCGAGGACATCGTAAGAAGGATAGAGGTGGAATGCGCGGATAGCGGCATCGTAGTAATTGATAAGCTCCTGGTGTTTCTTGTAAGACGATCCATAGCACTTGACGTCGAAGGTAGAAGTACATGTCCCGTGCTTGGAGAACTGCCAAAGTTCTAATGAGCATGACGCACAAGGATAAGTGAAATCAGTATCACCTCATGTGCCCACATTGCCGCATTGGACGCGCCCTGGTTGATCCAATACTTGTTCACTAGTGACACGATTTCACTTAGCATGATTGTTGTCAACTCCCAGAACAACGACAAGACGTACTCCAGTTCAACAAATCTTGGCGACCAAATTCAGCAATGAAAGTGTCGACTCCTGGTCCCTTCCAAGCAGGAACAACGGTGCCATTTGGCAAAACAGATGGCGAGGGGGCCGGGTCATACTGCCTCGAGAAGTCACAATATTGTTCGTATGACCTACATGTAACAACAGATATTAACTTTTCTCAGCACCGACATTTGAAGGACGCAGGGTTTAAGATATTCACCCATCACAGTTATCAGGCCAAAGACCATGAAGAGTCCAACTTTCTTTTGGAAGTTTCTGTCCATGTTTCTCCAATCCAGTGTAAGTATCCCAGTACTGCGCAAGCAAAACAAGTCCTCCAGGCGTTGGTGAACAACATGTATTTTTGATAGGAGCGGTGTTCTCGCACGAGAAGACCGACGTTTGGGAAGAACATGAGAGCAGAGAGGGGATGGTACTCGGTAGTCCCGAGTCATAGTTTTGCAACAGGCCGGCGGTGGCGACTGAAATAAAGACGAACAGGCTAGCAGCGCGCGAGATCATGGCGTTATTACGACCTGCTTAGGACAGTGACCGGTAACGCGTGCATGGCTGTTATCCTTTATATTATCTCATCGTTAAAGAACGTGCATTGGGTGACCTCGTGGTAGAAATTAAATAACCATATGCTGCTCGGCTTAACCTGACCCCTCGTTGTGATCTGATGGAAGGAGTGCGTAAGTATCCGCCCGCCTTATGAAACTTCTTGGTTGTTTGAACGATACTTTTGGTCCCTGGCTCTGACACATACTGTCCCAGAGAGCGTTCAGACGACAAATCCATAATGTACGGACCTAGAGGCAACCATAACACGTTGTTCGGCTAATCCTACACACGTTGGAAGAACAAGTCAGCGGGAACAGGATATACAAGTACAAAAGTACGCATTTGAATTGTCATGATTAGTGCACAAGCAAGGATAATGAGCAAAACTGAACTTGTATGAATGAGGATAGTACGTAGAAAGGAGCTGCTCGACATAGAACGCCTACGCCAAAAAGGAAGAAGGGCAACGGGGAACCAGCTGAGGTAACTTCGTGAACCGCATGGAAGTTCTGAACATGCCAAGAAGATGTCCAAACCGGATCAAACGTCGGCCCAGCCACCTTCATCCAGTTTGTAAGATGCCTCGCTTTCTGGCCGATCTGGGCTGTCTACTAGCTTTGCAACCCGTTCTTCTGCGCGACCTGAGGGATTGCAGTGAAAGCGGACGATTCTGTCAATACTTTTCAATACATAAGTAGATCAAAACTTACCTTTTCTCAGAAAGATTCTAGTGGCCGATGCGTGTGATAAAATATGACCGCCGATAGGCTTTAGGGCGCCACCTGCAACAAAAGTCATGGTTGCTCCTGGATCAGCTTTGACAAGCAATTGAAGGGTGAGTAATAATCCTGCGAGCGACTTTCTGAGTGATACAGACATTGTACTTGATTGGTCAGAAGGACTGCGATCTGAAAATACGTCATTAGAAAAAAGGTAGAAATAACTTGAAGTGTGGCAACATTATATTCCTCCGACAGTTTAGTGAGTTTCGAAAGCATCTGCAAATAGGTGAATGATGTACGCAACAGGGGTTTCTCTAATCATCGCACACCTGAGCAAGCTTTCCGGGTGTTAATAAAATGGAAGTTCAATGTATGACAATGATCGTTGGGCTCACTTTTTGTTGACGTTCACTCAGTTCACCTCTTCCAGAGTAGTCGACGCGGAACAACGCCATGATACTGTCGATGATCTTTCAAAGCAGTTAATTTCACCAATATTGAAAAGACGGGTAATCTCAGTCATACGAGCAGCTTGAAGTCTTTGTCCTCAGCAAAGCGCATGGAACATTCATTGATAAGTTCCATCTGAAGCACAGTAAAGCTTTGGGCATGCCATGAATTCAAAAGCACGAACCTGATGCTCGCTATTAAACGCTCTAGCTGTCCGATGTCAGCGAACTCAATCTTCAAAACGAGCTTCGTCTGAAATTACCATAGAGGAGATTTTCCAACGCCATATTACCATCGACTCCAAAGCGATCAGCGATGGACCGGATACGATCTGGACGGAATGTTCCTATGACCTGTTAAGAAGAGAAGAAATGGAAGGCAGGCCTTCTCATGACTTACCTTCAGTATCAATGTATGCAACCTAGATATCGTTGGAATCTCAAGAACCAAGTGGATACAAATAAGCGCACCTTTCCTGATGCTCCGCCAAGTTCCGGGGGGAGTTGTGCGACAACACTCATGGTATGTGCGAGCTGGGTTTTCCCTGTTCGAAATTCTCCATACACTTCGAATAAAATCAACTTTTGTATTGAGAGTGACGGGGAAGTATTGTTCTCACCCTCTGTGATCGATTGCGACATGATTCCTCCTGGAGATGAGAAGAGCCTTATAAGATGGCTGAATGAAAAGTATCAGATTGGTACGTACCACCCAGCATTCCGTCGACCCCTTTACTTCCAGTGCTAATAAGCGTTACTCTCTTTCTTCGATCTTGTACTTCAACCCCAGTTGCAAATGACGAGCCCTGGTAATCATCCTGAGAATCGCGAGACCCGAAACCTTGAAATGTCGAGGCATACAAGTATTTTATGAGCAGCCTCCTACAAGTTCAAAGTCACTAAGGGCAAGATGTATGCATTTGATACTGCTCATCATACCTTTATTTTCTCCACCTTGGCCTCTGACATTCCCTGAATCAAAGTGAACATCACGAAGACATGAAGGAGAAGGCAGTGCCAACCTTTATCTTGAGCATCTGCCGTCGTGTTGTCATGTTGACACCTGACACAGTGTGGATGGCGGCAGACTTCAAATGCAAGAGAGACTTTCAAATGAGTAGAATGTGGGTTGGATGTGTTGTTACCTTCAGCTTTAGGATATCCTGGACGTTGATACCCTGGTGGATTGGAAGCGATAATTTTTTGAACATTAGGCATAATAGGCAAATTCAAGCGAGCATACATGTTGTTGAAGCTCGTCGACAGTGTCAAAAAAGTGGACCTAAAGCAAGTTTCAGTTTACAATGCTACGAGCTCTCTTGTTCTCAACTTCTTCATCGTCTGGACTGGGAGAGGGAGGCCGAGAAGGTACGACGGAGCCAACAGAGGGAGCACGACGAGGAGGCATGAGGAAATCAAAGCGAATGAGAGAGCTGGTGGTTGTGTAACAAGAGCAAGATTGTCAGTGTACAACTGAAATGACGCGTTTAGACCAGTAACGTGATCGTGACAGACAAGAGTTCGAGTAGAAACTGTTTTCTCCGTTTATTCTGTGAATGGCAACTATCATATCGTACATCGCAGCGCTGAGATCAGTCAATGTTACCAACTAGACCTCCACGACCCCGCTTAATTCTGTCTTCCAAACCTCCACTGCCTCCGAAGACTTTCTTCTGCTCCATGCTAAGGAAACCGGCCATTCCCTTTGATTTTGTACGCGCTGCTTCATCAGCTGCAAGTTCTGCCTTTTCCCTTGCCAGCAATTCTGCAAGACGGACCTCACGTTCGGCAGACAACGTGGCTGCATTGGTTGACATGGCTGCTAGTCTCGCTGCACGATTATCTGCAGAAGACTCCGGCTCTGGACGATGCGAGTCATGATACGCCCGCTTTGGAGGAGAAGGGGAACGGCGATAGCGCTTGGTGTTTTCGTCATGGGATGGGCTCGGTGAACGCTGTCGCTTGCCATATGAACGATAAGATGCACCTCGAGCCGCATCGTCGGATTCATCAGATCGAGGCCATGTAGGCCGTTCTTTGACCTTGTGGCGACTGGGCTCAATAGGGCCCGGACGATTATAGTCGTAGACAGGACTACTGTCTCTATCCCGCCTTTGCTCACGAGGATGGCGTTCCTCATGATGCCTGGGGTATGGCGGGCGCGAGATTGGAGAGGGGGAGCGACGACGATGATAGGGACTTGAACTACGACGACTGCGCTCGTAACGATCCAAAGAAGAGGAGCGCTCGCGGTTATTCATTCGATGATCAGGGCTAGCCCTGTGCTTGCGTTCGGTTTTCAAACGCTTACGTTCCTCTTTTTCCCGCCTTTTCTCTTCTTTAGATTTCTTGGGTTTGATGCCATTGCGTTTCTGCATTTCTCGCAGACGGAGAGGATTCGCCATTAAAGCCTGGAGTGCAGCCTGCTCCTGTTGTTTGATGGCCAACAGGGGGTCTTCGCGTATTTTGGAAGCGATGTCGCGAGCATTGTTAGCATTCTGAACAGCGATAAAGTTCTTATGGGAAGCGCCAATCTAACGGACCACATTAGTAGACATTTAAACATGGTAAGTTTTCCCCCACCTTGGCATTTTCGTCCGCCGTCAAAATCTTGTCCACTCGCTTCTTACCCAGAAGATAATCTTCCAGCTCATTGGAATTCTGAGTGCTGCCCGTGGCTGGCGTTGCATACATCCATTCTAACTTTTCTGTCCTCTTTTTGCCAGTTTGTTCTTCCTGAAGGCGCTGAAGCTCTTGCAGCTGTCGCTCTTCTTCCTTCTCTTTTCGAAGTTGATCGAGTTTCTTTTTCTCCTCGAGCTGAAAGAGAACTCAGACGATGCTTTGTTTTTTGGTGAGGCAAGGTGCTTACCGCTTTCTTCTCCTCGAGCCACACCCGCTCCTGATTCTTCAACAGGAGCGGATGCCACGACTTCTTCATATTGAGATCTCCTCCACCCATTTTGAAAGCAGTTCAGGTATCAAGTTGGAAGAAATGCTGATGTCTACTGTGTGATGAGGGACGAGATGTTGAGGAGTCAGGGTTAAGCGATGTTTGGTGATGCTTGTCAATCTGCAACTTACAATTGCCACACGTGCCCTGATTTCCAGGCTTGTGCCGACATCATCAGTGATTCACTAAAGTTACTACGACGCCTGGAACGACGCTGAGGTGCTACTCCTCTTTTGAAGAGGGTGTCAAGAGAAAGAAGATCTATGGAAACTCAGCAACGCGATATCGAGAGTGGAGAGGCGGAAGCAATTAATGTCAACGTTCACACTGATATAGAGGCTGGCCGGTCAGTCCCAAGAGCGCTCTTCCAACGCCTTCCCCCGCTAACATCTATCATAAATACTACTAGGACGGGGAGATCTATTTACGCACTTTCTCGAGGCGAAATCACTCGGGGCCTTGCCAATCGCTTCGTACATTCACGAGTCTATATTTGCCTCTACCTTGGCATGGCTGCTCTGTCGATAACGACAGTCATACTCAGTCTCAGAGACGGCTGTCCTGGTCTCGCTTTCTTTGTTTTGGAGTTCATCATCAATACATCCATGATATTAGAGGTTGCAATCCGGTTTGTCGCTTTCGGACGAGTGGGTTTCCTCAGTTTTCGTTGTATTCAAGGCCTTGAACTCATAGACGTTTTTCGCATCTAGCAATTCTGGAAATCTCCTTTCAATGTAATGGATCTAATTCTCACCGTTTTCTGCGCTTTGACTCTACTTGTCATTACGTTCGCCAAATGTGGCACGGGAAGTAAAGAAGAGGAAATTTTGGATACATTACTCCTGGTAACGCGGAACGTTCTGCAGTTTGGCCGCCTAGCTTCTGTGATGAGGCAGTAAGCGCTAGACTTTTTTTTCTCCTGGTTACTTACTCACAGTTTGCAGGTCTGGGCAATCCATTTTTTCTCAGCCAAAACCAATTGATATTTCAAGCGCTCGCCGAGCTGGCTTCATGGATATGGACATTGACAGTGATGAAGAGGCTGACCACAGAAGACTTCGAAATCCTTTGCTTTTCGATATTGACGGTATCAATGCCGAACGAGAGGCTTTTACGGACACGCCGCCAACTGCGAGTACGGGGCCCGAACGAGATTTGGAAGACACCTGGGCTCGACTTGGATGAATTTGAATTTGGATTGAATATATATGGAACACAGATCACTACCAGCTAACTATCACATCGTATTTATTTTTTAATGAGGAATATGAAGGAGGAAGTGCCTAGAAGAGAGGTTTCCCAAAAGGGGATTGTTCGCAAAAACATCATGCGCACTCCTCCAATTTGATGATTTTTTTATTCTCATGCAACCATGTGCAATGAGTAGTGAGCCCACTGTGACTTAGGACACTATCCCGGCCAACTTGTCTTTAAATTACTTCCACTCATTTCCTCCCTCTCAATCATGTCCTCCACTTATCCATCTGACTCTCCATCATCTCGAGCTTGGTGGTCACTCAGTCCCAAGCAGTCTGCCCCGCATGGTCTTCACCGCCAGTTGTCTGAAAAATCAACGCGTTCTAATGGCCTTAACTCCCTTGCTGCTGCTTTTGGCCTTAAAACCAAGAAACATAGCATCCCAATCCAAGATCACCCAAATCCAACGTCACGGCCTTCTGTGCCAGCCATAATAACCAAAACTGTCAATAGGCCTCCGTCTAAGTCAGTATCGTCAATGCGGTCACAGGCCGACTCCCCAGGCCCACCCACACCAAGAGACCCGCAAAGGGACGACCAGCGACAGTCATTATTAACCATTTCAGACATTGATCCTTTTGCCGCTCGCGTTATATCTTCAGCGCCCCACACTCCTTCCGATACCAATCGTCTTTCTGATATTTCCAACCCATCTGCATCCGACATCATATCTAAGCAGCCCGAGCAAGCTCTCAGCCGAGTATCCTACACCTCTTCGTCCCACCCAAACATATCGGGAAGTGACTTGTCTGCTCCTCTCAGCCCTGCAAGCTTCGATGGAATAAAATATCCAAAGCATAAGTAAGTTTTTTCCCGCTGGTTTGGCTGATCATCGCTTTAATTTTTTCTTCAACTAGGAGGTCTCTGGGTAGCTTACATAGGAAACAGTCGTTAATGTCTGGGGACCGGGCACTTGGATCAGCTTGGGAATCCTTGAGTCTGTCGAACAAGATCAAAGATGGGCCCTCTACTGTCTTACCCTCAGAAAAGAATAGATTCAGCCAACCAGAGGCCACATCTGTCCCTCGTCCTGCGATGCGTGCACGAGGTATGACCGATTCTAGTATGGCACGACCAAGCTTTCCTCCTCAGGACGCCGAAGCTTCAACTTCATCTCTATCACATATGTCTTCCGGACCACGAGTCATTATTCGGCAACCATCTGTATCTCGAATTGGATTGCCTCCAAGTGCTCCTCCCACACAGAAATTGCCACCCCCTCCCTTGGTCAAAGCACCCCAATTCAAGGCCGATAGGCATGATGCTGTGACTTCCGCCTCCACAAACTCCGCTTCATCCTCGAGCGTATCGTTTACATCCTCCCTGGCGTCCCAAACAGACATCTTAGTCAATCAACGCTATATCCCCCGAAAAAAAGAAACCGCTACAGCGGATATCTCAATCTCGTTGGGGCCTGCGTCTGCGTCTAGTCCTCAGGCGCTTCATCCTCCAATGGCGACACACTCTCTTAAAAAGGCAACATCACACCACGCTCTTGGGCGGCGTCCGCCGCCATCCACGATCTCTGTTCCTCTCCCTCATGTCGAAGTTCCAGCAGGATCAAAATTTCCACGTAAACAGCACTCTTTCACTCATCCTAAGCTTCCTTTACCTCCATTATCACCTGTACGCTCAAGTACTTCTGCTGCATCAACCTCCGTTATAGAGTCTTTATCACCGACTGAGCAAAAACGCGGCAATTCGGGTGGACTAACATTACCTGGAAGGAAACGCCTTTTCTCTTATGGATCAAACACTCGACGACCTTCGACTTCTCAGGCTATTCCAACAGAGGATGACAGTTTGTCCATTCTCAGTGTGCGATCGTTTCCTGAGCAAGGCACGAGTCCGGCCTTGTTCAAGCCATTGGTTCAGCCATTGTCGCCTACTCCGAGCTCCTCGTTTTGGGACGAAGGTTCTCTTGGTGATCAAACCTCGCCGAAGACTCGTGTAGTCTCTCATGAATATACTCCTCAGCATATCATGACTCCCGCTGAAATGGCAAAGTTGGAGGCTAGTGTTGATGAATCAGCTTCCACGGATACGTACGATCGTAAACGAGCGTTGTCTATACTCTCTACCTCAACGACAATGTCGATGTTGTCTAATGGTGGTCTTGTAACGCCCCCGGTAGACCTTGGGACAGACATTCCACCTTTGAAAGTGACATCCAAGACCAAAGTGATTGCCAGAAGTCCCTCCTTGATACAAACAGGGCTGTCTCCTGCCCCTCGGCGTCCTGTCCGACCATCAACGTCGCAAGCTACCGTATCGTCGCCAACATTATCCGAAAGAAGTTCGCCGATATCTCCTACTCCGTCTATGACAAGTCTTCCACCTCCTCCCAGAAAGGCAAGGCCACGAGTCGCGCTCGTAGAGGACGACTCGAATCCTCCGTCGCTTCCTCTACTTCCCAGTCGTGTTCGTCCGCAAGTCTCTGTTGAGAAAGCCCTTCATCGCAAGTCTATCATGAGGAAGCCTTCGTTTTTGGAAATCAACGACAGCGATGAATATGCGACAGATCTCGATAGCCCAGAAGAGCCTTTTGGTAGTTTCCTAGATCTTGCCAGAGAGTCATTTGACACTTCAAGGAGCATAAGCGAATAATCGCTCTCCCTATTGCGATGCTCTTTCTATCTTTAACCATCATTATATGTTCACATTTCCATGCATGTTGGATAATTCCCCATATACCATTGTAATCACATATATCCTCCGTTCAACTCCAATCGTTTCGTTTTGCCTTTCCATACTCAATTTACCATAGCCTTGGTAATGTGTACAATCTGTCTGCAGCGTTTATACCAGGCGTTTTGATAAGCAATGAGCATACATGTATGTAGAAATTGCGTCCAAAATATCCAAATTAATCTGTTTCATCTGTATGATAACCTGCTCGTCTCATGGCACCAAGGCGATGTCTCGCGGCACCCAGATCCTTTTCCAGTCTCAAAATCTCGACCTGCTGCTCCATTTCTCGTCTCTTGAACTCTAGCACTGCCATATTCTTGTAGTCGACGTCCTCTTCTTGGTTTTGTTTGGCCGAAACGGCCTTGACCTGACGTACGAGCGCCTTGCAGGCTTCAGTTACAGCTTTGGCAGCTGCCTCCAGCCGCTCTTGTGTCTTTGACATCAAGTTGGCCTTGACACGTGAAGCCGCAACAAGCTGGGCAGTAGCGGCTGCAACTTCATTCGATGCAACTATGAGTTGCTCAAGAGAGTGAGTGCCCGACAAAACTCCATCAGCACTCTCAATCAAGAGGTTCGTAGAAAATGCAACAGCTCTGGCGGCCGATATGAGACCCTCTGTCCATCGGTTGTTGCGCTTGTAGAATTGCTGCGTTGAACTTGATCCTTTTCCTTGGGCGACAATTTCTTGCTGGGATTCGGTGGCCGCTTTCATGAGGCGAGAAATAGCATTGGTAATGGCCATAGCTGCAGCAAGAATCGAATCATGGACTTGAAGATCCACGGCGCTGAATCTGGAGGAGTCACGGGGTCTTGACATGAGCTCTTGAAGACGCCGAGTAGCCTGTTCAATGGCCTGGGCAGCACCCAACATCTCTTGTTCAACGATGTCGCCAATATCACCATTCGCCCGCGAAAGTGCGCCTGTCTTTCCTTTGGGCACTAATTCTTCGATCAACTCCGACAGTTTAGAGAGAGCCCCGCGAATTTGACCATTGTTGCGCATTGCAACGTCCTTGCGCTGACTAGGCTGGAGAAGATCCAGTTTATATGATTGAAGGTTCTCAAAGAACCGCAGGCCTGCGTCTCCAGCTGATTTAGCGACAATGATAATTTTGTCCGAAGCATCATCATCGCTTGCCAAACGTGTTATGCCTTTGGTATTGATGAGAACATCGGCCAAAGACTGCGCGAAATCATTGGCTGATTGTATCACAGCGACGTGGTCGCCACCAACGTCGCCCCCAAGATAAAGATTATAGATGGTGGCGAATTCAGTGGCATTATTATTCGCTTTTTCCACCATTGAAAGAGTATACTCTGGAGTCGAGTTCAGGTTTCCTGCTTGCGTAGGAGACTCTAGTTCGTAGATGGCATCGTCAACTTTCTGAACACATGCGTGCAGAATTGAATCTGAACAAGAAATTAGTTGCCACATGACCTCGAGCAATGTATGAGACGAACCAATGATGTCGTTTAATTTCTTACGGTTGTCCAAGATCAACGTATCAATCTGAGCGTTCGTGGTTTCATCCATCAGCCCTTGGTTCTGTGGGAACGTCAGTAACGATAGTATCAGAAATAACGACAACGAACCTGTTGGGTCTCGGACAGTTGTTGAATCGTACTGTCCATCCCAGCTTGAAGGATCATGATCTCTTGGTCCTTTTCTTCCCGAAGATGCTCCAGATCACCAGCTGCATTATCAAGTTTTGAGAGAAGATCGTCGATTTGAAATTGTTTCGACTGGATGAAGATACCCTGTTAGTGTCGAAAGAACTTGTTCTTCAAAATGGCCTTACACGTAAAGTGTCCTCAAGTTCTGATAGTTGCCTGTTGTACTTGCTCATAATAGACGATACTTCGGAGTTTTTTGAACGCGAGGAGTCTTCGGCGCGTTCATTGGCGAAATTGAGTTCACGACGTATCCTGTCGATCTCCTCCTTATGAGATGATTTCTGGCGATCAACATCAAAGCGTGCTCGGTCACGTTCACGAAGCATGTCCGCAAGTTCCAGGTTCTTGGTTTTGAGATCGCGTTCCATCCTTTCCATCCGATCCACTGCTTCCTGAGTAGAGTTTGCTTTCAGTTGCATTGCTTTGAACTTGGACAACATATCCAAATGTTCTGTGCGGAGCTGACTGTACAGTTTTGCCAACGCTTCGTATTTATTGCGCCAGAGTGCCACCTGGTCTTGAAGCTGCTTGATGAGCTCGTCCTTCGACAGCATCTGCGAATTGATGTTTGCCCCCACGTTTGCAAGCTCAGCCTCTAGAGCTTTCACTCTCTAGTTGTGCTGGAGTCAAAATCTGACGCTGGAGGTAACATCAAGCGGCTTACTTGGTCGTATTGTTCGAGGAATATCTGATCTCGTTCATACTGCCCTCTCATGGCGAGCAATTCCCGTTCTAGTTCCCCAACGCGCTGAGCTGCCTGGGTTTGATTATTGTATAGAATTTGCTGTTGCATGAGCTCCTCTTGAGCTCGGCGCTGGGCTTCGGCCTGCTGTAGTTGTCTTTGCTCAAATTCCCGCTGTTGCTGTTGCTCTAAATCCAGACGTCGACGTTCTTCTTCTTGCCTTGCCGTCACAAGCTTAGCTTGCTGATCCTCGTACTCTTTAAGCATGCGAGCCTGTTCATCAATTTCAGCGGCGGTCGGTATAGGAGCAGATGGAGGCGGAGAAGGCGACTTCGCAGCTGTTTTTGGTCGAGCGGGAAGATCGGGGACATCTCCGGAGTCGAGCAGATTGGGCGGTTCCTGAGACGAAACGTTCAAGGGCCTTTTATTCAAAGGATGAAAGGTGACTTACTGCTGCAAGTTTAGGGACATTGATAAGACCTGTTAGATACTTCAGGTTGGAACACTCATAATAGAATCTTCGTAGATTATGGTGCTGTGAAGTGTATCGTTGTTTCAAGGGTTCCAAAACCTCGGTATCGTTCGTTCCTTGTAATCATCTATAGATGCCAGCGAAATAGATATAGAGATCGCTCACGTCGATACATTGCACGGAGCATACTCGTGATAAAACGATATATACCCCAGCTTTCCTTCACAAGAGGGACCAAGGAGGAGATACGACACTCATTGTTGGCAGAATGTCTGAAATGCGAGAAGACTAGCTTCTGAAAGGCTTCAATCTGGTCTTGCAATCCCATGAGGTCCGTTATCGTTTCGTATCTATATGTAATCGGTTGAACAGCGCTGGAAAAGCGGCAAGTCACTCGCACCCTTCATTCGGATCGTCGATTCCCTTCAAGGTAACGTATTCCTCGTACTCAAATAAGCCGTTGAACTCGGGACGTAGTCGATGAAAGCGAAGCTTAGCGAGAATGAACTGCACATATGTCCTAATCAACGGGCCATAACCTACAAAACCAAGTCAACGGTGATCTGGGGTACATATTTAATACATACCTCTTGTACTCTCTGAACCGAGAGTTCGTGCGCAAGTCTCTAGCCAGGCTGTCTGCCCATGTGCTTCTTTAATGGACTGTCATCGAAGTATATGAACGAAGGAAGTGACAAGGAGCAGATTGCGTACCACTGGGTGTCCCTCTTGTAATACCTTGTGGACTGTGATCAGAGCCTTGAAAGTTTGAACCTCATCAGCGAGAATCGGTTGTACTCTAAGGCCGTTCCAGAAGGATATGGACGAATGGTAATCCCAAGTAAACACAATGCATTCTTGCAACAGATGTTGAGAAAGATGATGCGGAAACTAGAAGTTACAGATCATACTTCGAACATGTTTTTGCTTGGGCGCTGATTCATCTGGACTAGTTGCCTTCTTGATATTGACCAGAAGCTCATGCTCAGCTTTGTCCTTGTCCACAGGTCGAGTGGGGTAATGAACTTCCTCATCGACATCAAAGGCTCCCGTCCTGGGTCGTGTTCCCACCCTGATGCTCTTTAGCAGCTGTCAACGAGCCAATAAGAGACTGACGTACATGTTGGCTGTGGAATGAGAGAGCCTAGAGGAGACGGAAGATGTTGTGATAGATTCGCTGGTGACTGTTCAACACACTTTGATCTCCCATCGTGTGAACTTAGGTCTTGGACGCGCCTGCGGCTTACGCCATGTTCTGGTTTCGCTCGACTCTCAAGAAGTCGTCCTTCACTACTTTGTCTCGTATTCATTGTATTCCTCATGGCACGCGTCACCGGTCTTTCTTTTTCGCCTCTCGCAAAACGGATGTACCAGCTCTTTACAAGCCAAAACGGGAATCATTTTTCACTCCAACTATGTTTCTCGTTGGTATAATACCCGTTTTTACATTTGCCCTGGGTACATGGCAACTTCAGCGCTTAAAATGGAAAGTCAATCTCATTGATGAGTTGGAGGAAAAATTACAACTGCAGCCTCTCGTCTTGCCGTCAAAAATCAAGTACGATTATTCTCTTCATACGCGGTAGCATTTTCTGAACTCTTGGTCTCTAGCCTCTCTGTGATCCCTGAATTCGTATACAGAAAGGTTTTTCTCAAAGGAAAATGGGATCATACACATGCTTTACTCCTTGCTCCGAGAGTCAGGGAAGGCGTTCACGGTGTGCATGTTGTAACCCCCTTGATCAGAGAAAATGGCTCTACTGTCCTTGTCGATCGTGGTTTCGTGTCCAATGACTTTCTATCTACCTTTCAAAGAGAAGAAGGCGAGGTGGAGGTAATAGGGATGCTTCGAACCTCGCAGCTTCGCAATGCTTTCACTCCAGATAACAAGCCAGACGATGGAAAATGGTACTGGGCCGATGTGGAAGCAATGGCGATGTTCGCTGGTGGCGAAGCTGCCGGTGTCCAACCTGTATTTATCGAGCAGATTTTTGGTCAGTCCCTGTCTCGGTTGTTGCTTACTATCTGACACCTTCCTAGAGGGTCACGCTGGTGAATCAGGGACCAGGCTCTCGCGAGGTGTGCCGATAGGACGTGCACCTACAGTAGACCTACGAAATTCTCATCTTTCATACGTTATCACCTGGTACGTCTAGACAAATTATAGTATATGCCTATAAATTTTTACGTCATTCCAAGGTATGCGCTCTCTGGATTGACGACTCTGATGTTTGCTCGAGTGCTCATCAATAAAAAACGCTTCACTGGCCGAAGAATGCCAAGGTTTAGTTGACATTGCATTTACCAGAAGTTTGTTCATAGACGGCTTATTCTCTCAATATAAAGTTATAATTTGCGGTGAAATCTCTCAAAATGGCCAGTGTGCAATCATGAAAGGCATCATGGATAGGACAAGCCTCGCACCTATGGCCGTCTGGCCACTGATAATACCTATGGCCACTCTATTTTGGAAGAGCACCGACAATGCACTATTAATCAACAAGGCGAACTCCCTTGGCCATGGTGCCTTTTGGCCCGTTTCGAGCACTATATAAACTCAACATATCAAGTGTCCTGCCACTATCAGGACGTCCTTTTGGTGCTATGGATATCCACAATATCGACCAACGTCATGGAGGCTTTCAAGCACAAATGCACTCGATACACTCTGAGTCAGAGCACCTTCTTGCTCTCGATCCACGATTGTCTCTTCGTGATCCGGAGATTTTGCTAAGAGGTGCGCTAATATTTCTTTTGGCGAGACGATACTCATTTTGACGAACTTGAAAGAGCAAAAGATACACAAGGAGGTTGAACAGGCTCTCAAGACCCAAGAACGTTCCAGAGCACGGAAGTCCACCATAGGTGGACTTCCGCTCCCATACGACAGGACCTCTATCCTAAAGAGAGCTCACGCTCGCCACAACCCGGATTCCGGCGCTGCATCTCATAACAATGGTAGCTCCTCACTCTACGCGACATGACCAAGACTGACATCTCCACTCAGGCATGCAAGGAACTTCGAGCCACTATTCAAGTTTCAATAACTTTGTCGAAGTCCCTCGTGCACCCGTTTTGTCGAGGGTGAAAGAGCAGGCTATGCCTTGCTTGAGTTTTTCGCCAGCTGCTCAAACGCAACCACCCTTTGATGACAACGATGACGAGGATGAAGCCTCGCTTTTAAAATCTGAACATCAGGAAAAGCAAGTTGTATCTCAGTGGCGTAAGAAGCTAGAACATCTCGGAACACTCATAGTCCTTGGCTATGATCCCGACGCTAAGCGTCCACCATATCTTTGAGGTACCATAGAAAGGGTTATGCCGAAGTCCCATAATACTACAAGCACAAGGAAATTGTACACAATATTAGAGAGGCAATACATTGGCTAAGGCTTCAAAAGTTAAAACCCCACGTGAGCTATTTTTATATCGATTTTGACTGCGCTGCCGCCCCTGAGCAAACACTGTCCTTCCAAACCACCAACCACCCAACCCACATGTCTAGTACATAGCAGAGCTCTCTGTGTCAATGGCAAGTCAAGAATCTGGAGGTAGTTCTAGCGGCCATCTCGCAGAATCTCAACCTCCTAGGAGATCTCGCTTCATCCACTTTCCAATTGACGATGCGAACGCTCCAGGTCCTTCACGACATATACATCGACCTATAGATGCCACAGCAAAACCGCTCTCCCTGAGCGTCAAAACATCACTAGCTCGTCGCACTTCACCCCTCAATCCTCAGAACTTGTCGTATCCTCAACGACGCATTCGGTCTCTTGGCGCATCCGGAGACACTTTTCAAGAAATCCCTAATCAAAGGGGACCCTTTACATTTACAACGCCTTCCCGACACGTAGGACGTGGATATGAACCTTTGGAGAACGACAATATTGAGCGTAATCTATTTTCGGACGAATACGACCTTTGTGAGTTGCTATTCTACATCAGTGGCGTACATCGCTAATGGCACTCAGCCCACGAAGGTACTTAACTTAACAATTTTATATGGATGAATTGTTGATGACCTGGCCTAGACCCCAAGATTTTACAAGATGTACAACGCGCACTTAAACTCAAAGCTCGCCGAGAAGCTCGCCTCTCGCACCAGACAACCCCTCCACGACCAGACCTGCTCGTTTCAAGGCCCCTTCGAACTACCTCTCTTGCTCCTTCTCATGTGATACGGCCCTCGTCGCCGGTGTCGCCTTCCGGACGCAAAGCGAGCATCTCTTCCGATATCGATTTTAGCCCATCTACAGGGACAGCATTCTCACATCCGGTCCCCACGTCTCTCGACAACGGACTCACCTTGGACTGGAGTGGCTTTGATGACAAGCCTGAAAGTAAGTGGAAATTGACCACCGTGAAACGCAAGGGAAAAGAGACACAACCGCAGTCGGCAATTGCCAGGGAGCAACAGGAAACTGCATACGCAGGTAAGGATCGCCTCCGATACCTACTCATGCCATTTGAAATATCATCTTTTTCAGATAAACTTGGCCGATTGAGGAGCCTGTCGTCACTGCAGACTCTCAAAAAAGCCAAGATGACTGAGGACCAACTAGGAAGACGCTACAACACTATATATCACTCTATTACAATCGGTGAATCACCGAATACTGCAAAAGCGGTACGATGGTATAGGCAGCAAAATGCTAAAGCGCAGGACGCAATGGAAAAGGCTGAGCCCTTTACGTGGTTGAAGCATCTTGAAAAGCAAGGGGCCAAATCACCAGAGTCTGCTCCGTGGCATATTTCTGCCCTCATTGTTGAGGAGTATCTTCGTGATATGAGTCGTCACGAGTCCATGCCAACAGTTTCTGAAGATTCACCCCTGCGACAGGATTCTTATGGATCTCCGTCATCATCCCTATTTGTCGATTCGCAACTTGCTCCAGTGAAGTCCCGAGCATCTTCCAATCAGTTCCTTGGCCCGTCTCTTGTGAGGAAGTTGTCCTTTGAAGATAAAGAGTCTGCTGCGGTCCATGTTTACCCTGCACGGGCATCCTTGGAAGTCGACGCTCTACAAAGTCGCGAGTCCTCTTTCAGCAGTTTACCTCTCGGTATATCGTCGGTATCTCCGATTTCACCCAGCAATCCCGATGTCCGGAAACCTCAAGGCCCTTCAGGACCCATGCCAACCTCTTCTGACAATATAAACGACCAGGGCTTCCTTTCAGTACATAGTGGCTACTATGGGCGGAAACATGAGTTGTCACCAACAAGGAGTCCAGACATGAATATCAACGTCATTTCAGCCAGCGATGGATCGGATAATGAAATATCTCGCCGAACAGGATTTCCCCTACACCCAGCTGTTCCCACAACATCGGATGCAGAGGCACCTGATTCGCGAGCAACGCGCCTCTCTGAGCGCTCTCGTCAGCTCTTCACAGGCCGTCGACACATACACGCCTCCCTTCCTTCAGCAAATAAAGTCCGCAAGTCGACTGAATTGCAGCAACAACGAGAAGCCGATGAGCAAAAGGCCTACGAGACCAAATTGCGGTATGTTTGGAGGACTTTGGTTCAAGAAGGATTCATAATGACGGTCTAACCCTAGCCTCCTTGAACAAGCAACTGCGACAAATCATCGAATACGTCAACTTCTCAACAGAGTTTCTGGAGGGATACGTGAATACGATGCAATGCAATCCAACTCCATGATTTCATGGGGCATTGGACATATTGGGCTACCAAGGGAAGTTATCGATGCCTTTGGTCATGACCCTGCCGCCGTCACTGGACGTACAAGGCGGTTTCAAGGTTGGCGAGCCGTAGATGATATCCAACATCGGCTTGCACGACAAAGAGAAGTCTTTCGAGCCTTTCTGTCTCGTGCCCAGAACCAACTTCCGCAAACAAAAAGCGTCTTGGACGACCCAATATCCTCTTTGATGGAATCTCTCAAAGCATTGGAGCTACATAGCCAACGTATAGCGGGACGAGCGTTCGAGGTTGGCGAGGCTTTGAAAACCGTGCAGGCCAAACATGATGAGGTTAAAGTTGAATATAATAAAACTTTGGCCAGAACAGCAGTTGTTTATCCCGAAGTACGTTGTGAATTATATCACGTTTGCAACAAGACACTAATGTTCTCTTTCTATAGCTCTCGAAAATTGTGGTTTTGGAGGAAAGGTACAAAGACCAGTATCAGCAATTCTGGGAATTTGGCATGGACACACTGACCTTCATCCTCGACACCGTCACACCTTTCTGGCGCACATACGGCAAAACGATTGGTGAAGATGTTCAAGATTTTCTCATTATACCCCTTTATCGGAACGAGTTCACTGGAGAACCCAAGAGATACCCGATAACGAGGGTGCCGTATCGTTCGCCCCGCCATTGGTTAGGACTAGTAGTATTTTTCCTGATGACGGTTGGCGTCGCTATCATCCAGCTTCGAGCGGCACTTTCATCGTCGGCACTCTACAATCTGCCAATGATCCCATATGAAAGCATTCGGTGGACTGCTCTTCCCTTCTTTTGGCTCAGTATCGTTATACAGTGGTGGGCAGTGGCGGTTGAGACCGTCATTGTCTTTCTCCAACTAGCAGTTGTCGTTTGGTGGATTGGCTGGTCTGTGAGATTACTAGCCTGATCTTTTGTTTCACACATGGATGAATGGACGATTATTGTACAAAATATTTCTACATGGGCTGCTTTAGGTACATTTCTATTTTTGGAGGTTTGTAGGTTGAGGAGCAGGAGGAGTAGGTGTTATCGGTGTCATCGAATCAGGTTGAATAGAGGTTGCTGGGACATATGATGTAGTTCTAGAAGATGGGAGAGGTTGAGTAACACAGTCAGATGCTGCACGAGTAGCGTCACCACAGGGGCGACAGTAACCTTGAAAGACATTTCAATAAAGAGCGACTATTAGCGCTGATGGAAGACTTACGTCCACCCATGATTAAAGGGACATCTTTGGCGCCGCAGGAGACGCATTGTATGGGCAGAGCAACAGAGCGTTCATTTTGTTGAGATGTCCGTTTACGTTTAGCAGGCGGCTTTTGATCAGTGGATGTTGATTCTTGGGTTGCAGTGGTCTTTGATTTGATATTGTATTTACGTTTTGTTCTCGTATAATTGGTAGCGGCCAACTTGAGGCTTTTCATAGTGTATGTTGGAGCAGCAGCCTAAGATATTTGAGTGATATGAGGAGAAAGTGTGGTGGAGGGAACGCACAATCTGAAGCTGGCTTAGAAGTGGACCTTCAGAGAGTTGATAGCCCAGATACACGTGTTCAATAGGTTTCTGCGGGAAGTATAAGCCCACAGAGAAGCAGTAGAAAGGGAAGGCACTACCATTGCATCAAGTTTGACCTTGTTTTGTTGTAATGTTTCTTGACTGCCAGCCCAGCGTGATATCGTATCCCAGACAGTGAGCGAAGCATGTTCTAAGGTAAATGTCACAACTTGAGGTTCTTCAGGTGACGATACCTGCTCAGGTGTGGTAGCTGGAAGGGAAGTTGTGGAGAAGGGAACGCAAGCTTTGATGACAATTTGCGAAAGCGAGTGAGTTGTATGTGAGTTTTGAGTTCTTTGACATGTGACTGTGGTACGAGGAAATACCCATCGTTCAGTGGTATTCTCGCGAAACTCTAGTACCAAGTCAAATTCTTTTACAGGAGGAATTGAAGGTGTGAGGATACTGGATGGCGTGGGAGATTGAAATGCAGTGGATTGGCTGGCCTCTGCCAATGACTGAATTAACAAACCAAGTGTTTTGAGCTGATCAGGGGTAGCAAGACCACCTGCTGCGAGTTGAAGGAGGTTTGCGAGGGTTGGATTAGAGGAAGCAGCGGCGTTGACTTGATTGATTAACGCAGGAGATATGGTTGTTACAGGACTTGAAGAGGTAGGAAGAGCCGTTGATGTTGTATCTGGGACTGATGTAGCACTGGCATAGGCACTGTAGGGTGTCTTTGCCTGCCATGTTCCTGCAGATGGAGGCTGATAGGTTGGCAATACGATGGATGAGGGCTGAGAGGGTAAATAATGGACTTCAAAGATGGTTGTATCTGGAAAGATGTGGGGGCCAATTTTGAGGTCGCACTTGCCGCGAGTTTGAATGGTGTGAGGGGGTGGCGGAGGATCTGTTGCCTTTGCTCCACGATATTTTGAAGAGAATTTGGGAAAAGTTGAATATAACCATTTATCACGGGCTATATAGAATATTAGGAGGATAAGGATGGAAAGAAAAGACGAACATTGACGAAGGGCTTGAACGAGGACACAGCTATTGGTTGTCTTAGGGACATGTAAATAGCTTTGAAAGAGATAATACCTCTCTGCAATGGATTTCTTTTGTTCTTCATCCTTTGGTTCAAGTTCCCAACCAGGTTTAGAGCCCAGAGGTAGAAGGATGGACGAAGTCTTGAGGGTTGAGGTCATGATAGCGGAAAGAAATGACGGATTTCGGGAATTACCATATTTTGACTTTTGACTATGACCAGCCGAGTCCGTGAGTCGTCGTTATTTTATGACAAAAATTGAATCAACTATAACCAAGTATTTTAGAAAAAGGAAGTGCGATATTCAGACCAGTAAAGTCAAGGCCAAGACCAGAAATCATTCAAGAGCAATTACCACCGCAGAGTCAACCAAATACCACCACCACAACCGTAATCTCTCCTCCTGCTCCACCAATTATCGCTACTCGTCCAACTCCTATTCCACCTCAACTTTCTTCTTCTTCACAACCTCCCCTCTCTCAAAATGTATCATCATCTAATATCCCTCCATCCACCCCAACCATTCCTCCATCTATAGAAAAAAATATCAACGACCCTCCCTCTACTTCAAGGCCTAAAAGAAAGTCAACCACAACACAAAAACGAAAGAAAAGTACTTCCAACGATGATCCACAACAACCAGACGAGGTCACCCATCAACCTCCTCGAAAACGTCTAGCATCTGCCTCTCGAAGGTCTAGGGGTCCCTCTCTTCCTCCCTTCGATCCCACTGCCGATCCGGGAGAAGAAATCGATCCCACTGTCGTCACTATGGCCTCCCTCTGTCATGACACAGGCCAGGGACGCGTCAGTAGTAAAGCTGCCGAAATATTATCCAACCATGCTACCTGGAAAGCCCAGAACAAGGAGAAAAGGGCACGTATGAAGGCTATGATGGAACTTAAAAAGTATGGTCGCGAAGAGGAAGCTGAAGCTCTCGAGTCTTCCCAGACTGCTGCCCCTGTCGAAAAAGCTCCTGAAGGATACCAGCCGCTTTAATGTCCAAGTTCGTATTGGCCCCAACGGGGAGACAATTATAGACGAAGAGTCACTGGTCGTTGACCGTGTTGAGGCAGAGGATACAACGAATTACACACATGTCGTCGAGTCGGACCATACCAAGTTTGTCAATTCTGGATCATACGGGAAGAGGTATCGTGGTTCGCGATGGAGCGCGGAGGAGACTGAATTATTTTTCGATGTGAGTTTGGAATTTTTCATCGTTGGTTCTCATTCCCTCATGCCATCTTTTTTTCTTAGGCTCTCGCGCAATACGGCGAAAATTATGAACTCATCGCATACGTTCTACCTGGCCGAGACCGCAAATCTTGTAAAAACAAATTTAAAGCCGAAGATAAGAAGAACCCCGCCCGTATCAATCATGCATTGAATAATTTCATACCTGTCGGTCAGTGGAAATTGACTCCGTTCTTTACCTGCGATTGTGACGCCTCTACAGACATGGCAACCCTTTCTCGTATGACAGGTAAAGACTTTTCTGGACCTGTTCCAGAAATTCGTGTCTCGACCCCTCAACCAATAGTCCAGCCTACCGAGAAAGAGATTAGCAGTGTCGATACAGGAACGGCAGCCCCTCCGACACGAAAGAAAATCAAGAAAAGACAGAGTGAGGATGATGGTGCTCTGGTAGTAGGTGACGCGGACAGTTTTGTTCCTTTCCCTGATAGCCCATAGTATGAATTCGTTCGTTCATTTGTCTGTATAGTTATCATTAAGTTATCAAAGATGACAGTTTCAGGCTATTTATAATGCTCTGATTTCACTATTAAGACACTTCCTTCCTCTTCAATGCCACCTCATAAAATCGTTGTATGTGGGGCAGGGTTTCTAGGTGAGTCTTGCTCGAACTTTGCCACTGAGTAGCAACGCGTTCTGATCAACATAGGGAAGAGTATCGTGCGCTCACTTGCGGCATCTGCTCATGGTCCCGACATCCCTCAAGTACAAATCTCCTCGCGTAACCCAGACAAGGTTTACTCTCAGGTGAAAAATGCCATACCAAAGGATCGTCTACTACTCCCAGTGCCGTTGGATATCACAAAGCCAGCCACCCTTCCTCCAGCCTTCCGTGATGCAGATGTCGTCGTCTCCTTAGTTGGTATCCTGCACGGGACACCGAAAGCTTTTGAAGACATTCAGCTCAAAGGCGCTGAAAATGTTGCTCAAGCTGCGAAGGACGTTGGGGCAAAGCTCATACATTTCAGTGCTATAGGCGCTAACCCTCGGAGCAATATACCATATTGGAAAACGAAGGGATTAGCGGAAGCCTCCATCTTGCACACCTGTCCAGATGCCACCATCATTAGGCCCAGTCTCGTCTTTGGACCAGAGGATGACTTTTTCAATGTAAAGACGCTCTCCCTCTATTAACATGGCACTGAGAGGTATCCCAGCGATTCTCGCGATTGTCAAAATTCCTGCCGTTTCTACCTGTCTTTGGCGGAGGTAGAGCGCTTTTTCAACCCGTGTACGTGGAAGATCTGGCTAGGGCTGTTGAAATCATCGCACGAAACGATACAGAAACGAGAAAACTAGTGGCAGGGAAGATTTTAGAGGCTGGGGGACCCGACAGTACGCTTCGAATTTTGTTCCTTCATTCTTGACAACACGAATTAATCAGAGATTCTTGGTTCACAGTTTTCACTTTCAGGCAACTGATGGAGCTAGTGCTGAAATACAACCACCGTTATCGACCAGTGATATCCGTCCCATTTTCTGTTGGCCTGCTCCAAGGCGCAATGCTGGAAAAGCTACCAGTGAACCTATTCACAGTGACACGCGACCAGGTCAAGCAACTTGCGTCGGATAATGTTGTGAAACCTTCTCCAGACATCTCGTTCCAAGAATTAGTTGAGAGATACTCTGGACCACTGACCTCGGTGCATGATGTTTTACCAACATACCTTAGATAGCTGGTTCAAATCAATGAATTACGTCATTTCACTTGATCATGATCGTCACAAATCAAATTTCGGTTTGGTAACCAGCGGAAACTTTGCCGATATGTTCAAGGTGTGAAGACAAAAGCTCAGCGTACGCCTGTAATCGTCGTCTATTTGGGGGTCATCTTTGACGCGAAACTTGCCGGTTCACCACATATAAAGACTCTCACTGCGACACCCTTTTACCTGTGAACCCTCACGAACTACCATGTCGAATACCGATTCAAAGACCGATTCACAACCACCTTTACAGCCCACGATAACCTCAGATAGACCATTTAGTGTCTTCACGAAAAGAGAAAAATGGTTTCTCGTCACCATTGTAGCCTTTGCGGGAGTTTTCAGGTTAGAGCTCCACTACAATCTTCTCTCTTGACTTGTGCTGACTGTATGTATGGTTGCAGTCCTTTCACATCCAATATCTATCTTCCCGCCCTACCATGGTGGATATCTCACTAACTGTTCCTGTTCGCGATACTAATCATAACACATAGGTTGGTCCTGCCATTGGTCCCGTCGTCGGTGGTGCGCTGTCTCAGCATCTGGGCTGGAGGTCATATATTTTTCTCGTTCACAACCTGCTCAAATATTGACGCTATTGGCAGGTCCATATTTTGGTTCCTTTGTATTGGCGCTTCATTGTGTTTAGTGATGCTTGTCTTGTGTGTTTTCATTGCCATCATCTTGCTTCTATACTGTGTTTGCTCATCAGCTTCGAAGGTTCCTACCGGAGACGCTCCGAAGCATCGTTGGAGATGGAAGTGTGCGACCCTCACCTCTATATCGTCCGATCATTCCCATTATTCGACATCGTGGTGAACCTCGTTACGACTCGATAGCGCCTGCGAAGGGCTTCCAAAACCCGTTTCGGCTTTTTCTCCACGTGGACATCGTTATAATTCTCGCACTCAATGCACTCGTTTGTGCTGTGTATTACGGATTCATAGCTACTATTTCTACTTTGTTTGCCTCGGCATATCCGTTCCTTTCTGAGACCGATGTTGGACTCTGCTTCCTGGCAATTGGAGGCGGGATGGGAATAGGTAGCATAGTCAATGGCAAACTCCTTGACTGGGAATTCCGGAACTTTACAACGAAAATAAAAAATGCCAAGCAAGGCGCACCAACAATATCCGAGCCACCGAAAACCCCAGGGGCAAAACAGCAAGTTCCTCTTGAATTTCCTATCGAAAAGGTGTGGACCACAGGATCACCAGAAATCGAATGATTGGTTCTTAATTTTATAATAGGCTCGCTTGAGAATGCTACCCCCTCTGCTCGTCTTGCTCGTCGCCTGTTCGGCGGGTTATGGATGGTGTATTGAAAGACAGGTTAACCTGGCTGCTCCTTTAATAATACAGATCGTCGGTAAGATTCTACACTCCTGCCAACCCCCTTGTTCGTTATAACTCATCCTCTGAGTACAGTCGGCTACATCTCAATCGCCGTCATGAACTCGACACAAACTTTAATGATAGATCTCTTCCCTCGACAAGGTTCCGCCGTCACTGCATGTGTGAGTTCAGTGCATAAAAATGGTGTTCATCTGCTTATCAAAGGTTCTTCACAGAATAATCTTGTGCGATGTTCCCTCAGCGCCGTTTTGGTGTCTGTGATCGATCTCATTTTCAATGGGATTGGGATAGGATGGACCAGTGTGGAGTCCGCAACATTTCTCGTGCGAGAGATATGACGTCTGCCTTGCCCGATTCAATATACTCATTGGCTTCGAGTGGGTTTGTTATAAGTCCAACTGCACCAATGACCAGAGAAGGGTATGCCTTTTTGAGTGCTTCCGCAAAATGTACCTTTTATATCAGACGAGACCTTGTCAATAATTTATATCATCAAGATTTTTCTTGGGACGAACCTGGTAGCCATGTTTCAAAGGAATCTTTTGTTTTAACCAATTTCCGCCTGAACTAACGTCGACAAGATCTACACCGAGCTTCTGCATTTCTCCTGTGAACAGTTTGCTCTGTTCAATACCCCACTGTTTCCATATCGCTCCTTCATCTTGCTCTGGACCTTCGGCCCAGTCGGAGGCACTGATGCGCACCCACAAAGGTTTATCCCAAGCATTTCGACAGGCTTCGATTACGCGAAGTGGAAAACGGGTACGGTTTTCAAAAGATTGACCACCATATTGGTCTTGGCGAAGGTTTGATAGAGGAGAAAGAAAAGAATGAAGCAGGTATCCGTGGGCAGCGTGGATTTCGATGAAGTCGACTGGCGTAAGAACAGTATATTTCAGATTCATGGTTGGACGGAGTGATATACTCACATCCAACACTATTAGCTCTTTCTACGGCGGAAACAAATGCTTGAGTAAGGGTATTCAGGTCTTGCTCTGTCATAGATTTGGGTGAAGGGTATGTGTCTGCAAAGGGTAAGTCGCTTGGCCCGAAAACTATTGCCTGGCGATCAGCGAGACGTATGGTGAAAAATTAAGCTCGTAAACCATTCTCGGGCCAACCATTCTCGGGTTTGGTCGCGGTATGCGAAGCGCCACGACCAGCCTCTCTCTGAACCCAAGGAGCGTGTGTCGAAGCTTTTCGACCTGCATGTGCGAGTTGAATACCGATTTTGGTACCTTGGGAGTGACAAAAATCAACAATTCTCCGCAAAGGCTCCATTTGAGTATCGGTCCAAAGTCCCTGGTTTGCCATAGGTCTAACAATCTCTCAAAACAAACGACATAACGCATACCAAATCTTCCGGTGCAATTCTTCCTTCCGGCACAACAGCAGTGGCTTCCATACAGATCGCTCCAGCACCACGAGTAGCAAACCCCTGATAGATTGAATTTTTGGACCTCTTAAGAATAGGTGTGGCACACATGGGCCAAGAAACCCACCCCAATGTGAACAAAGTGCCAATCAGTCGCGTGCCCATTATCTGCACTATACATACACATCGGAGCCTAGAAAAATAGATCGGAGGAAGTGTAAGTAGGTAGAGCAAAAACGTGCACCCACCACAAAAATTCTATTCTTGAATTCCATTCCTCTCATTGTCAAAGAACGGAAAAGTGCTGGAGGCCTTGACAATTGTGGAGAGCTGACATAGGACCCGATAGACGGCTCATTAAGAGGAAAATACTGATACGAATCAGGGACTGGCTTGTTAATATGCGAAGACATCAGGCTGGGGGCGGTTCAAGTAAGTCTTTGGTACAGTTCTCAAGTACTTGTACTTGTGGCAAGTTTGTCATGCGATCATTGCTGAAAGAAATTCCGATTGATGATTTGATTCCATCAAAGGTTGGTGCAACCTCCTGCAGTTCTCACTGCGTCATGTCCTCTGGCAATTCCAACATCCCAAGTGTCTTGATCGAACAACTGAAGCTCCTTGAACATAATGCTGAATTTCATTTTGCCCTACCCCGAGTTCTGTCTTGTCAAAATCTTGCAGTTTCGGCTGTTCTCTGCGCTGCACGTCGACTGTAGGCGTGTATTATGAGCCAAGGTATTGCCTACTGAAACTTTCTATATCTAAGCCTCACATATTCCCCCAGAATTGGGCGTGGCCGAGGATCCCTACGCATATGATGATACAAACTATGGCATGGACGAGGACGAAGATGACTATGAAGAGATAACCCAAGAAGATTGCTGGACTGTGATTTCCAGCTTTTTTGACCAAAAGGGTCTCGTTCGCCAACAGCTCGACTCGTTCGATGAGTTTGTACAGAACACGATGCAGGAACTTGTCGACGAGAACTCCGACCTCATACTTGACCAAGCAGATCAGCACACTGGTCATGAAAGTGATATGACCCGCCGATATGAGATCAAATTCGGTCAAATTTACCTCTCACGTCCGACGGTTACTGAAGCAGATGGCTCGGTCGTTCCTGTTTTCCCCCAAGAGGCGAGGTTGCGCAATCTGACGTATTCCGCGCCACTGTACATTGAAATGAAGAAGAGAGTCTTATTAGGGAGAGAGAGTCTGGATGGGATGCCTGGGGACATCGCTTGGGAGACGGAACACGATGACAGTCCAGATGAATCGACGAAGGTTTGGATCGGCAAGGTGAGTAAAATGATTTGCGTCTACTCTGCGTATCTATAAAATGGGCAGGTCCCAATTATGCTCCGGTCCACATTCTGCATTCTTCGCGATCTAGGAGACCCAGAGCTTTATGACTTAAACGAATGTCCATACGATTCTGGAGGCTATTTCATCATCAACGGATCGGAAAAAGTTCTCATTGCGCAGGAGCGAATGGCAACCAATCACGTCTACGTTTTCGCGAAAGCGCAACCTTCCCCCATCAATTTTCTGGCCGAGATTAGAAGTGCCGTGGAGAAGGGTGGGAAGACTATCAGCCAATTCCAAGTTAAAATGTTCCATAGAGCTCAAGAGCGATCTGTAAGCCCTTTTATCTTCTTAGCTAGCAAGTTTATAATAACAATCCCTTTAGTCAGGAAACGTAATGAAAGCCACCATACCCTATATCAAGGTCGATATCCCAATATGGGTCGTATTTCGTGCCCTCGGTGTCATATCAGACCGAGATATCTTGGAACATATTTGTTACGACATGCAAGACGCACAGATGCTCGAAATGTTGAAACCTTGCATTGACGAAGGTTTCGTGATTCAGGATCGCGAAGTTGCTCTAGACTTCATTGGAAACCGTGGAACCACTACTGGCCTCTCACGGGAACGTCGTATCCGTTATGCACAGGAAATTTTGCAGAAGGAAATGCTCCCCCACGTCTCGATGGCTGAAGGTTCTGAGTCAAAGAAGGCTTATTTCTTCGGCTACATGATCCATAGACTCTTACTTGCTGCGCTCGAACGGCGAGAACTGGACGATCGCGATCACTTTGGAAAGAAGCGACTTGATCTAGCAGGTCCTCTCCTTGCAAACCTTTTCAGGATGCTATTCCGCAAGCTGACGAAAGACGTATATCGTTATCTCCAGAAGGTTTGTGGAACCCTTTTTTCTAGATGCTTTTGTAATAACCTATCTTGTAGTGTGTGGAAACGCACAAGGAGTTTAACCTTTCACTTGCGGTGAAACATCAGACCATTACCAATGGCCTAAAGTATTCCCTTGCGACCGGCAATTGGGGTGATCAAAAGAAGTCTATGTCCGCAAAAGCTGGCGTATCCCAGGTTCTGAACCGTTATACTTATGCTTCCACGTTGTCTCATCTTCGGCGGTGCAACACACCTCTGGGACGAGAGGGGAAAATTGCAAAGCCTCGACAATTGCATAATACCCACTGGGGAATGGTTTGTCCTGCAGAAACACCTGAAGGTCAAGCTTGCGGTCTTGTAAAAAATCTCGCCCTCATGTCATGTATCTCCGTTGGATCGTACTCTGCGCCCGTAATCGAATTTTTGGAGGAGTGGGGCTTGGAATCCTTGGAGGAAAATGCGCATTCTTCTACTCCCTGCACAAAGGTTTTCGTCAACGGCGTTTGGATGGGTGTACATCGTGATCCTGCGAATCTAGTGAAGACTATAAAAAAGCTGAGACGGAAGGACGATATCAGCCCCGAAGTGTCCGTTGTGCGGGACATCCGAGAAAAAGAGCTACGGTTGTACACAGATGCTGGCCGTGTCTGTCGACCTCTTTTCATTGTGGAGAACCAACAGCTAGCGCTAGAGAAGAAGCACATACGTTGGCTCAGTAATGGCTGCGATGATAGTGGCGCGAAGTATAACTGGGAATCGCTTGTGAAGGGAGGTGTAGTTGAGCTCTTGGATGCAGAAGAGGAGGAAACAGTCATGATATCAATGACTCCGGAAGACGTCGAGACATCACGGTTACAGCAAAGTGGCGTCAATCCTGCTGCTAGCGAGGACTTCGATCCTGCGGCTCGTTTAAAAGCTGGAATCAATTCCCATACATGGACTCACTGTGAAATTCATCCAAGCATGATCCTGGGTATTTGTGCCAGTATCATTCCCTTCCCTGATCATAACCAGGTGACTACTTTCTGCTAAGTTGTGTCATTGACCCTGATTTAGATTTCTTAGTCTCCTCGTAACACATACCAATCCGCTATGGGCAAGCAAGCAATGGGAATTTTCTTGACGAATTTCCTTATTCGAATGGATACTATGGCCAATATCCTATATTACCCTCAAAAGCCCCTGGCGACAACGCGTTCGATGGAGTATCTGAAATTCAGGGAACTTCCTGCAGGACAAAATGCCATTGTTGCAATCCTATGCTACAGTGGCTACAACCAGGAAGATTCTGTGATTATGAACCAAAGCTCCATTGATCGGGGCCTATTCAGAAGTATCTATTACCGAAGTTACATGGATTTGGAGAAGAAAAGTGGCATCCAGCAACTAGAAGAGTTTGAAAAACCCTCCCGAGATAACACACTTCGCATGAAACATGGGACATACGACAAACTCGAGGATGATGGCCTTATCGCTCCGGGGACAGGTGTTACGGGTGAAGACATCATAATTGGCAAGACTGCGCCAATTCCTCCTGACAGCGAAGAATTGGGGCAACGCACTCGGACACACACACGTCGCGATGTATCTACGCCTCTCAAAAGCACAGAAAGTGGTATCGTGGATCAGGTCCTGATCACAACGAACTCCGAAGGTCAAAAGTTCGTCAAGGTTCGCGTTCGGTCCACCCGCATACCTCAGATCGGAGACAAGTTTGCATCTCGGCACGGTCAAAAAGGTACTATTGGAATAACCTACCGCCAGGAAGATATGCCTTTTACAGCCGAGGGCATCGTCCCCGACATCATCATAAATCCCCATGCTATTCCTTCCCGTATGACTATCGGCCATTTAGTTGAATGCCTATTGTCGAAGGTGGCGACACTGATTGGGAACGAAGGTGATGCAACACCCTTCACAGACCTTACAGTGGAGTCAGTGTCGACGTTCCTAAGGCAGAAAGGTTATCAGTCGCGGGGGTTGGAAGTGATGTACCATGGTCATACTGGGCGCAAACTTCAAGCTCAAGTCTATCTTGGTCCCACGTATTATCAGCGTCTTAAGCACATGGTGGACGACAAAATTCACTCGCGTGCACGAGGTCCTGTTCAGATCCTGACTAGACAGCCTGTCGAAGGTCGAAGTCGAGATGGAGGCCTCCGCTTTGGAGAGATGGAACGCGATTGCATGATCTCTCATGGAATTGCGGGTTTCTTGAAAGAGCGTCTTTTCGAAGCAAGTGATGCATATCGACTACACGTTTGTGATATGTAAGTTTGTCTGAGTTCTGTGTCATATTCCTAACTAATGGCTCGTAGTTGCGGCTTAACAGCGATTGCCAATTTGGTGAGTTTCTATACACTTCATCATCAGCTAAGTTTGCTCATTCCTACTTCAGAAAAAGCAGAGCTTTGAGGTATGCAACATCAGATAAGTTCTGGATGACCTCTAACTTTTTTTCCAGTGTCGTGCATGCAAGAATAAAACGGCTTGTTCACAACTTTACATACCTTACGCAGCCAAGTTGTTGTTCCAGGTATGATTATCACTGCAACTGTGTCAAAAACTAATCCATTTTCACAGGAATTGCAAAGTATGAACATTGCTGCACGTCTTTACTCGGTCTCGTCTGGGCGCATCCGAGATTGATGCACGAGAAGCGAGAGTATGTATGATATTAGCAATCCCTATGTATTATCAGAGTAATGACTTCATTTACTTAATCGCTTCGAGACCTCTCTCCTATTAGTCCTTGTCGCTCATGATCTGTGCCATGATTGTCGCTGGAGTTCCGACGCTTTTTAGCATGAGTATCCTCCTCGCCATCACTTCCAGGTTCCTCGTCACCGATTTCGAAGACCACCTCCCGTGGGTTCGCAGGCCTACCGTTTTCACGATCAGCGACTAGTGTGGCGTTATCATCATCATCACGGGCACGGGTCCTGCTACTGAGTGCCTCTAAATCATAGTCCTCGGCATCCTCTTCATCTTGAGCAATTTCATCTGACATCGCCAATGTAAAGACAGAATGCGGGTAAGAAAAAAAAAGAAGCGGTTTGCAAAGGAAGAAGATACATATCTTCTGTTGTTTTCTGATGGTCTCCACAGGCTACATATCGAGGCGAAAGCGGCAAGGTAAAGCAATGCCAACCAGCCGTCCAAAAGCCACCATCGCACTCGCCAGGACTTCGCAGCATAGTCTGAGAGAAAGTTTGAGTTGATACAAACATGCAGAGAGAGGCCTACGAACCCTCCGCCAACCGTCCTGAAAACGACAGCGAGGAAACCACGAAGAAAATCGCAATGATAACGACGGTCCCAAGAAGGATGTAATATAACCGCTCAAACATCCTTAGCTTATATCTCTGTTTACGAGCTCGAAGTTGCGCGATGGTTGCTAGGCGAGGCTTCATGAGCATGCAGTTATTGGTAGATACAGAAAGGGTACATACCATTCAATGAATACATAATCCACAAAAGGAAGCCACTTAGTGTGAAGGCAAGAGGAATAATGAACATCAGAAGGACGAGAGCCGAGGTCGATTCTAGCTCGAGTTCGACTATTCCAACGGCATACAAAATTCCGAAGATAAAATGGGCACCGGCTAATATTTGGCACCTTATCATTGTTCGACCCAGAGATTCGCGAACGACACTAAGGCCAAGAGAAACGACCAGTAACATGAAGAAAGACATGGCATTGCGAGCCGCATCCAAGATGGCAACTGAAGTCGTGAAGCTTGATGAGACCTCATCAATGATACGTCTGCTTACCAACAATCAAGAATACAGTCGCGGTAGTGCCTCTTCCGTGAGAATTCAAGTATCTGTAGTAGCCTGAAATTGGGTCAAATAAGGGGAAAGCGAAAAGTAAGGTAAACCAAATACCCCAATTTGCGACCATCTCAATGACCAATAAGCCAACGAGACCAGATATATAATACTTGAAGGGAACCGTCAACACAAACTGGAAAAGTGACTAAGAAATATACCTGGATAGGCAACAGGTCTTGTTGATGCTTATAACACAGCCATGCCCAAGCTCCAGCAAATATCGCGTAGACCAGAGTCATCAAAAAGTAGAACTAGAAAGGGAGCTTGGTACGAAACAGTGGACAGAAAAAGGGGGGCTTACGTTGACTTTGGGATAGTCGGCTGCGGGGAGTTTACCAGCGAAGGAATTTTGAAACACCAACTGCCTCATACAATTCTGGTCCATCGTCTTCTGGTCCAGGTTTCAGACAAAGCACAAGTGACAGCAATGAGGGACCCCTTGATCCAAAATGGGAGGGCTATCTTATTACTTGTGTGAAAGATCCAGTCAAGGAACTCGCAGAAACAAAAGACGCATATGTCTCTTATCTGGTTCAAGCAAAGGTAGCCGTAGCCCGTCCTTTACTCAATTGCATAGTCCTCGACCTAAAACCTGAACAAAGACAAACCTACCCATATTCTCTACGTCAAATCCTTCAGCCCGGCGTCGTTTCCAGGACTTTGTCTTTCTCAGAGAGAATCTTGCGAGAGATTTCCCCGCGTGCGTCGTTCCACCTCTGCCTGATAAGCACCGTCTCGGTGTGTACCACCAACTTCCTTGCTCTTTGATGATGCCTGACCCTGGCTTTTTCAGAATATATCACAGGCGATCGTTTCAGCCCAGAATTTATGGAGCGACGGCGGAATGAGTGAGCAAATATTGTCCACCGTTATTGACTTATCATTTAAACATTGCGTAAGTTTACATCGCTTCCTACAACGACTTTCGCGGCATCCAACCTTGCAGAGGAGCACGCTTGTCCGTGCATTCTTTGAATCCACTGAATGGGTATTGTTTCGTTGGACGCTGTCTTAAATTCTAAAATTGATTTGGGCTTTCAGCATGTCCATATGCATCAACATATTGCACATCCGCCAGGACCAGAACCCACACCAGGCATAATTGACAATATTTCTGATACTCTTTTAAATGCATTTTCTCGGGTTAGAAAACCCGATGAACGATTTCTAGATATGCGAGAAAGCGTCGACAAGTTTGAAGAGGGCCTAACGTTATCTGACCGATTATATACTCGTATCCGAGGCAGGACAAGCGGTGAGTCTCTCCTTTCCGCCTTTGGCCGTCCTGTCGATTGTCTGAGGCTAAACGAGTTGGCACCCTTGAATCTGGTGAAGACCTCACTGCAGATTATCATGATCTCGCTGTCGCTGTTCAAGGGCTTGGATTCCTTGAGTCTGGCATCACCGACCAATTAAATCATTTTTCAAACACATTGTTAGAATTCTCGGCGCTTTTGCGCCACACAGTACGTCTATTCGTGATACCAGCCATTCAAACTGATTGATCATTTCTTAGACTCAGACAACCACCGACCCCCTTTTATTCCATCTGCATTCGTTGTTGAGCTATTCTCACGCAAATCGTGCCGTTCTCAAGCTCAGAGATCAGAAACAACTTGATTTCGAAGAGCTTTCAGACTATCTGTCAGGTGTTACCTCCGAGCGCGATCGACTAGCCGCAGTCATAAGCGGGCATGCTGGTAGCACCGGCCTTGGTCTCAGCGCCTACATAAAAGACCGCGTCGATGCAATTCGTGGGGCTGATGACGACAGAAGTCGAGTCGAGAAGATGCGAAAATTGGATATCAAAATCAAGGAGGTAACTTATTCAAAAATACAGGTCTGCCATAAAATCTCATATAAGCCTATCTGTAGCTCCAAGACGCTGTAACAACAGCGCATGACACATCAGACGCATTCAGTGACGAGACTCTGCGTGAACAATCTGTCTTCCAGTATGCCAAGGAAGCGGAGATGAAGGAGATGCTTGGAAATCTGGCGGACGGCCAAATTGAATTCTACAAGGCGGTACGTCTCACGTTTGTGACCCCTCGCTGGCCACTTACAAAGTTACTTTAGGCGATGGAGGAGTGGGAGAGAATTATACCCATCATACAACGTATACGTGTGGACGTTTAACGTTTCGCGGTTAGCATCTGCACATCAATGTCTGTACATAATTTATTCCGATGTTTTTGATGTCTCTCCGCCCTCGGCGGGCTTATTAGCTTCGGGTGGTCCTGGTACCGCAGAGGCCACCTTCTTGGCTTTTGTGGCCGCTCTCTCTCGTCCTAATTTAATACCTGACTCTTGAACGGCAAGTGAAAGCTAGATACATTGGGATAAGCCACAGACACAAGTACAAACCCTGCAACCCACGTTGATAACACCTGTGTTCACTGCTCTGATCATCTGCAGCTCAGCCTTCTCGTCGGCACCTGGAGTTGTATCCTGAACATTCGCAGGTATCCAAGGTGGAGGTTCCTGTCAGGAATAGTGAGTATATGTTCAAATGAAGTCCCTGTTTCGAAGGACACACAGTTTTCCGTAGCGCAGACGGAGCTGCTTTGTCTCGTAATTCGAGAACAACTGCAAAGGAGAGATCGCCTTCCACTATTATCGGGGCAAGTTGCGATTCTGCCATTGTTAGTTTGACCAGAAATGCTCGGAAATATTGCCCAAGAGTTCTGGCGCTCATCGCATCTTCAACGCTAGCATGCGCATGGAGAAAATAGTTTCATTCAGATTGAGAAAGTTCTTACCTCGTGTCCTTGTTAAAAGCCTCAACGTTGATCATGTTTTCGATGGAAAAGATGAACCGTTCCAGTGCCACTTGATCTTTGTCTTTAATTACGATGATCACCTTATCCACGTTTCCCTGGATATGAATTGAGCCAATTGTTCTTTTCGAATAGCACCCCGCACGTACTAGGACAAGTTCCTCAGTAACAGCCTTGACCGCTCCAGAGATGTAATCATTGAGAGCAGGATGCCGTGATTTGAAAACAGGAGTGTCATACTTCTTGCGACGTATGAATAGATCGGCAGGGTATACCTGGCGCACGTAGAGGATGGTGTGGATGGCTACTTCAACTGAGATCGTTTTCGAGTTGTCGGCGTATGTTTATGGGCTGGGATGTAATATGTTGAGACTTACTGAATTCTGCGATGCCTTTCACGGTCTCTAACGTGGAAACATTTCAGGAAGGTTAGTAACAAGAAATTCAAACATACGGTTGAACGTTAGTGGCGCAGGTGTGGTCATGCCTCCATACTTATTCTTTGATGCTGCTTCCTAACTGTCTCAGGATAGGAAGGGAACTGGAAAACAAATCTAGTCGAGGGTCCAATTGTCTCCCGATACCCTCCAAGAGTAGAATCGAAATGACCGTATTAATGAAGTCACCTTCCATCTTCACATGATGAACTCTAACAGCCTTCAACACTTCCGTCAAAAGGTCGGATATTTTAATCTGGCCAAGAGAGAAGGTCTTGCGCTTCACAGTAAGAATAAGATGTTGCATTTTGAGGGCAAAGGTTTCCGTATCAATTGCAAGTTCAGGCGAGCGCGAGCGCTCAACCATTAATTGACCAGTGCGGTAACCGTCGAATTCAGCAACAGCACGGAAGAGATCAAGAAAGTTTCTGCGGTTCGTGGCATCGAGGGTTGTGATGAGGCCTGCGTCAATGAAGACGATTTCAGGTATATAGCCTTCTTTGTTCAGAGCGACAAGTTCGTTATTCCATGCAGAAGGCGAACTGACGAGGGACCGAAGTCGAGAAACGATGGCATCAGAATTGAAGTCAACTGCTGGCGGAGTCTGTTGTTGGGTTTCGTCGTGAATTTGGAATAGATGTCGATACAAGTTGGTGAGCAATTCTGTAGTCGAGGGCTGCTTCGTGAATTTGATAAGGATGTTGCCCGGATGTAGGTCAGAATGAACGAAATTATCGAGTAATAGCATATTCTGGCGACATAAACCTCAGTGTCGTGATACAAAGGAACAAAAGAGAGGTGCTCACCAAAAAAGCGTCCAGACCGCATGTTGCTATTTGTTCGTCGAAGGGGCCACCCCCATTTCTAAGAAAGGCTTCTAATGGGAGAGCATTCTCATATTCCTCGACCAGTATATCTTTAGTCGACCAGATCTTTAAGGGTCTCGGAAACGTCACGGGCACATTTCTACTCGAAAAGTTATTTTCGAATGTCGATAGATTTTCGGCCTCATTTCTTAGGTCAAGCTGCTGGGACATCATCGTTCCAAACACTTCTACCTCTTGAGGCAGAGAAAGCCATTGCATTCCGGGGAGTAAAGAGATTGCTCGGGCAAAGAAATGCATTATTGAGAGGTCGCGAGCGATTAACTTGGATACGTCGGGATGCAGAACCTTGATGGCGACCGAGGCGGTAGGCACCGAAGGTGGCGGTTCTTTCAGTATAGCCGGGGCGATAGCTGCTGTTGGGGTTTTTCTTGAACGCCGAGGACCAAGGTATGAAGGTGGTATTAAGTCTTGCTTGAGTGTTGCCCGGTATACCTGAAAAGATGTATCAGGGTTTACGATAAGCTTGTTAATTTAGGTTGCGGTACCTGCGCAATTGCTCCTGTCCCTATTGGAATTTCATTGAAATCCTCAAAGACCTCATCAAAAGGTCGTTGAAAAACTCTTTCTATGACCTTTTTGGTGTGCTTCAACGGATGTGGAGTACCATGGGAATGAAGGGCTCCTAGACGTTCGCATAACAGTGAGGGAAAGAGGTCCGCGCGAGAAGCGGCCCACTGCGCCAGCTATGGAAGACAGTTATTCGATTGCTTTAGCCGAAAGTCGGATTGCAGAACTCACTTTTATGAACGTAGGTCCTGCTGCTTCCATTTTGCGAACAAGGTACCCGTACCACCAAACCGCGCCCCACTTATCCCCTCGATACTTTTTCGAGGGTTTGCCGACAAGGAGCATGGGACTTGATAGCACGACGGGAATAAAGAGGAAGAAAAGGTAGATGAAACGTTTGCCTGTCAGAAGAGGTTCCCATATCGCGTTGCGTAAAAGAGGACGTATTCGGGACAGAATGCTATAGTCGGCCTCGGACGGTGAAGATATTATGAGGTTATTGTCTGGCTTGGAGGGCACAATGCATGGAATGACGGTTGGAGAAGACAATATGCTGAGATGCGATTCTGGTCGTGGAGCAAAATAAAAGGCGACACCTCCAGCGAGTGGCAAGATCCAAAAAGCCTTTCTATAGCCAGGCGAGTTCTGAAAGTGCGACCAAGAAGAATGGTGGCGAATCCTGCGTGGACATGAATTGACCAAAGATGGCCTTGGTCCAAGAGACAGACGATATAGACGACATGAAAAAGACATTATCTATCAGTGCATGATGAGGTTTAGGCTGAACTCATTGTTCGTGACGTCGTCACAACTGGCACTCTCAATTATCAAATGAAAATTTTTATTTATCAGGGCCATTGCGAACGTTGTTGGTGTCCAGGGGCCACTGGTTGGTTGGAAGGTACTATCATATTCATCATCATCGAAGTGTTTTACGTAACTTCTTTCCTGCACCACTCCTTATCCAGGATTGTCGACTTGATAATTTAATTTTCCTCCTTTCGTCCCACTTCCACCGCGTCGGTGGCCGATGGCTGCTCCTAGCTATGCTTTTGTATCCTTAGTTTCCTCAGATTCTTATTTGCCTGGTGCTCTTACTCTTGCTGCTGCACTCAAAGATGTCCATCCATCTCCTCCACTCTCTCCCGAAGTTCATTTTCAGACTGTATGCTTGGTCACTCCGGAAACAGTCGACGTGTCTACCATCAAGCTCCTTCGTCAAGCTTTCGACCTCGTGATTGGTGTTGAGACGATTCTGCAGACAGATCATACAGGACTGGTCTTACTTGGTGAGTGTCTACCACACGCGTTTATTTCCCGTCGAGTTGGTATGAAAGATTTATGATTGCTGGTAACAGCATGGATTTAGTTTCTTCTAAAGTGCTTTAGACGCGTTATATCCCTCTTTGTTTTGCCTCCTTCTGACATGCCAACTTATCCACAGGACGTTTGGATCTCAAGACCGTTCTCACCAAGCTTCATGTATTCCGTCTCACACTGTTTTCGAAAATCATATTTCTCGATGCCGATATTCTTCCGATACGCCCTCTTTCACACCTCTTCACATTACCGCACGAATTCTCCGCGTCACCAGATGTTGGATGGCCTGACATATTCAACTCCGGAATGATGGTTTTGACTCCGGGACAAGACAAGTTCAATGAGCTTACTGAATTGTTGAAATCCAAAGGATCCTGGGATGGCGGTGATCAAGGCCTTCTCAACGAATGGCGAGGGAACAATTGGAACAGGCTCAGCTTCACGTACAATACGACTCCGACTGCTGCATATACGTGAGTTCTTCTGGCGATTGCCCATTTATACGCGCAAGCTTATCATAATTTTGGCAGTTATGCACCTGCTTATGAACGTTTTGGTTCGCAAATATCCGCAATTCATTTCATTGGCCCAAACAAACCTTGGAATTCTCTGTCTTTCCGCTCTCCTTTCTCCAGCCAGTCTATTCAGTCAGCTGGCAATGCCCAACAAGCTTACGATTACGACTCCCTTGTGGACAAGTGGTTCGATGTATACGACAATCATTATCGTTCCCATTCCAACCCACGGCCACAATTTGAGACAAAACGCTATGATTCTGCCTGGAACCATGCAGCAGCGCCCCCACTGTCAGAAGATGTTCTCACTCTTGAGGACCTTCGACGGCTGGCCATCGAGGGAATGAATGCATCCATTGCTTCTCCTTATGATCACCTACCTGGTAACGAGCAACGCCGAGAGGGTCAATATCAAAGCATGCCCCTCGAAGGGCGGGTTGATTTGATGCCTCCTAAGGTGGAACCTTCTGTGGAACAGGTAGAGCCCACAATCAACACAGAGGAACATGGGGACAAGAAACGCCCCAAACCATTACCCGACATCACTGTCGAAGAAGACCCGCATACACCCATCGCACGCACTAGCAGATTGCCAGGCGAATCTCCGATGAGATGGCATACCCTGCCGACTCCGAACCCAAATGAACTACCTCCTAGCCCACATCCTCAGCCCATACCCCTTCCGCCACTGACACCAGGGACTGAGTCTTCACCGTCCATATTTCCATCGTTTGGCGCACTGGCTGTACAGGATAGTCCTTCCAATCGCCCATCTAAACTCAAGTCTCGACAGGAACATGGCGATACGTTCCTTTCTCCACTTCCCGGAAAATTCTTTGAACCTGAACAGCGACATTTGCCACCACCTCGACCTCATTCCCCAACAATGTTATTATGGAATCCGGCCATTGAGCCGCCACCCACCGAAACTCCAGCTGTGACCGCCTTTCCAACTTCAACGTACTTTGCAAACGCTTGGGACTCAACTCCGAGTCCTCCGAAGGAAGATCAACACCAAACATCCCACGGACCTCGTACTCCAGTCCCTGATTCTAGCGCTCTATTTGAACCTCTGCCCCGACCTGAAATACCCGAATCTTTAATTAAACAAGGTCACTATCGAAACGTTACTGGAGAAGACCAAGGCACTACTCCTAGTCCAGACACCACCAAGATTAAGCCTGTTTTTCCATGGGAAGAAAAACCACGTCATTTTCCAGGACGAGTCTTCCCCTCAACCGACTCTCCCAAGCCTTCTCTTTTCTTAAGTCCCGAAAGCCAGTCAAGCCGAACATCTTCTGAGCTTCCTACCACACCAGAAACAAAACCGGCAAATCCTCCACCTGTATTATCCCCATTGCCTGGATTCCCTACCTCTATGACGTATACGAATGCTTGGGACACTGTACCCAGCATTCAGCATTATGCCCATCGCCTGGCGCATCCTCCAGTTCAACAGCCCCTCGCGCCTGCATTCGAAGAAGCCTGGGGGAAAATGTCAAAAAAAAGCTGGGATGAACGAACTGATGTTAGTAGCATGGATGGCGATGTTGAAGATGAAGGGGACGATAGCGAAGAAGAAAAACGAATTGCAGAAATGAAAGAAAAGAAGCAAGGACGTTCCAGGCGTGGTTCGTCGGCCCCGACAATTCGGAGTGAACGTCCACGGTATTGCGAAGTTGGTGTTCAGACCATACAACCCGAGATGAAGACACAGGCGGTGCAAACGAATACACCTTCGGTCTCACCGCAGAATAGGAACGGCGCGACGACGGCTAAGAAACCAACCTTAGCTGGCAGACGCTACTGGGCCCCTGCTAGTCCTCCTAATGCTCCACCTTCCCTTACAGTCCAAGCCGCTGAAAGCGCGCGGGATGGTTTACCTACCTCTGCCACCGCTGAAGCACTACTCCGTTCCCCCCAGCCTGGTCTACGCTCTCCACCCAGCATCCAGCAGTCTATCTCCAGTCCGCAAATTATAGCTGTCACTAGGCCATCACGAAGTGCCTCTGTACCCCAGACCTCCACAGTCCCTCCCGCCATCTCTCCTGCTGTCCGGGCAACTGCTATCAGCCGTCAGACGTCTACTGAGTCTTCGCTGGCATCTCCTGCATCTTCCGCTGGTCCGATATCGCCATCGGAGGGGCAATCCGTCAATTCGCCTATGCGGAAGGCTGGACGTGTCTGGGATCCGGCTCGTGGTGTCGAGCTATTTAAACGAGGTTCTGAAGAAGTGCTTGCACGATTCTTGAAAATGGGTTCTTGGGAGGACGAATAAACCATACAACGGACCTGCCCTTATGCTTCTCTTTATGGTTTGTGTGGTGTACTGTATTTTTTTTTTATTGTCTCTCGCCAAAACTGCCGCTCTTTGCTCATGACATTATTTTTTTTTTCTTTATACTCAACCCCTAGACTTTTTATTACATACCTTCCGGAACACATTCCCCACTCTTTCTGTTCTCATTTGTCAGCTCTGCCTTGGATTTTCCGATGTCTGCTTATCCAACATCACGACCATTTTTTATTCTGTTACATCACCCCTTGTCTGCCCCACAATACCTGCCAAAAGTGCACATCTCTAAGTGCCGTCCGTTCATATAGAAATTCTGTGTCGTCATTATACGTGCCACAATGATGTCATACCCTGTTTACCTCAATATAAAAAGCATTCGATTGTATTCATGGACCATAGAACCCAAGTTCACAGCATGTCTACAACTACTGGTCATATTTTTAACGTTGAAGAAGCACGCGGTAAAGAGTGAGTATTGTCATGACCTTTCACAGTACCGGTGTTTATATCGTTGATCCCCTAGGGCTGTTGAATGCGAGACCACTGCTGCTGAAGCGCGGATCGAGGCGCCAACTTCTGAGATTGCGCGTGAAGTGGAGGGCAATGCTGAGCATGTCCACGAAGCTGCTGAAGAGGCAGCAGACGTAGCGAGGGTAAGCCCGCCCAGACCATCATGCCATGTACCTTGTTTAATTCGCTATATTTCTAGCATAAAGGTCCTAGCTTCACCGGCACGGAGACAACACTCTCCTCGACGGACAAGCTCCAGCAACAAGCGTCAGCGAAGACCAATGCGGCGGTAACTGAAGGGAAACACGACGTTGATGCTCTCAAGGCAGCAGGAGCTGATTACGTAGAACAAGCGAAAGAAGTTGTTGAGCACGCCAAGATTACTGCTCAGGTGGGTGGAGTTCTATGAATTTATGGGACTTTGTGGCTAATTGATGATAGCAATATCTTCCTAATAGTCTTGGGGGAACAGCCGGAACAACGCATGAAGCTGTGGAAAAGGTGAAAGGTGCAGTTCAAGGAGCATTTGGAACAGGAGGA